>BPTQ01000009.1:42326544-42513738 GCA_019973895.1 Chrysanthemum seticuspe
TTAGAATTAAAACTATTTTTTTTGGATTTTTCTGGATTTTATTTAAATTAAAAACTAATTTTTAACTATTTAAACTAAATTAAAATACTAAAAATTATAAAAATCAAAGGGAAAAATGTGAAACTATTTTTATAAAATCTAAAATACTATAAGAGACTTTTCAAAACTATTTTTTTATTTTTCAGATTAAATTTTCTATTTTCTACTAATTTAAAACTATTTTAATCTAATTTAAATTGTGAAAAATACCAAATAAAAGGGGAAAAATAAGGAAAAATCTTTTTTATGCTTTTTATATTTATCTTAAACTGAGAAAATTGGAAAATTATTTTTTTGAACTTTTTCTTAATTATTTGCAATAAAAGCTATTTAAAAAGGATTAAAAACTATTTTTAATAAAGAAAAATACCAAACAATGACCAAAAATTATGAAAAATTCAGAGAAATTCTAAAATCTTAATCTATATCTATGAAAAATATCAGATACTATGCTTATGTGGAGAATATGAGGGCTGATGTGCAAACTGCTATGGAATAAGCACTTTTAAATAAGCAAACAAGCAAAATAATGAACCAACTTACTACAGAAGCTAAAATATCCTATAACTACTCTAAGGCAACTTATTAAAACTACTCCTAATACCTAATAAGCAATTTACCAAGGATTATAGCTAACTGATTTTCAAGCAAAACAGTGAACTGGCTCCATGTTTAGGCTGTTGCAACAGCTTATTCAATAAGCTACAGGGGAAACCAAAAGTGGAGATCTCAAGACCACCAACCATAGATCATTTGTCCAAATTTACAGCTTATGAGGACTAGTAATGAAGGAGTTAGAGATCAAACTTTAACAGGCTAAATGGGACAGTGACTGCTGATGCAGTAACAGATATGGCAAAAAGGTGCAGTTGCAGATCTGAGTTGTCTAAACTAAAAGCTCCTAAGGTGCATTCTAAAAGCTAAAAACTGATTATCTATGATACTAACTACCTGGTGAATCAAACATCAAACTTAACTTATGCTGAAGTGGACAGTACAGATGTATGCAAAACAGAATGGAGCTAAACAAAATGTGATAATTGAAGACTAGTGTAAACAGCTAAAGATCATGGTAATATTAAGCATGTAAATGAGCTACAAGATGAACTAGATTATGTACAAACTCAAAGCAGATAATCAATACACCATTGAGAATAGTTTACTACCTTTTAACAAGATTAAGACCTCTAAACTTTAATGGATAGCAGATTTATTTAGATGCACTTTAAACCAAGACAGTTTCAATCCAAACCAACAAATTTGACCATTAGACTTGAAGTTTTTGATTACTAACACCATAAAAACAACAACTTGAAACAACTCACTCAGAATCAGCTTGCAAAACTCACTCAACTTCCAAAATTTTAACAAAACCAAACACTCCTTAAATAACCAAAATCTACTTTAACTCTTAAAACACCATGAGTAACAATATAACCTGAAATGATTCACTCAAATAATCATGAAACTCAACCATATAACATCTTTAAACCAAAAATGAACCTCAAACTGTTTTGACTTTTAGGATTGACTTTATTTGACTTTTACTAAAAACTGAGTTTTGGATCAATTCAAGGCAGAAACAACCTCACTTAAGCTCACATAAGCTTATGTGAGCTTGATGAGTAACCATTAAAGCTTCAAAACAGATTTAAAAAGAGATTGCTCAAAAATTCAATTCGACAGGAAATTAAATGAAAACTGAATTTGAATTACTGAAATGAACTTACAGAATTGAAATGGTGCATACAGGATTACACTAAGAAAGTAATTTGACAAGAAAGTAAAATGACAAGTAATAAAATGGTCAAAATTTCTTTAAGACATAAGAAATTGGACAAATTACAATGTGAGCTAAGAGGTCTATATATAGCAGATGTTGGAGCCTTGGGATCCTTTCAGAAGAGCCTAGAAGTCCTTTCACAGCCACTCATTCATTCCATTGTCATCACATCCAATCAAATTGCTCTAATTCCTTTGATGAGGTGTAGCAGCCAATGGGAGAGCACCATTTGTCCACGTGGGCATCTTATCTGACATGTCAGAGTATCTAGAAGCTTAGGATAGATTCTAGTACGAGGTGGTGTGTTTGGGATTGGTGGAAAAATGGTGGTGTTTAGGTTGGGGAAGAAACGGGTTACTGTAGGGCGCGTTGGGATTTCTTAATATTATATCAAAATGGTTGACCGGGTTGGGGGGTTGACTTGGGTAAATAACCGGGTATAAGGGTAAGATACGGGTCAAGGATTTAGCCGGGTGTAGGATTAATAGTTTGGGCGGGTTGGTGTTTGTTATTGGACCGGGTATAGGTAGTTTAAGATTGGGCCGAGAGTTTGTGAATTGGACTTAGGATTAGGTTTATTTGGACTAGTATTGGATTAATGGTAACCATAGGGACCAAATATGCAAAGGCTGAAAATCCAAGGACCAATCATGTAAATTCTGAAATCATCTTCAAGGACTGAATTTTTCAATCTTCAATAGACCAGGGACTGAATTTGCAACTTTTGAAACTTGAGGGTGATTTCTGTCATTTGCTGAAAGTTCAGGGACTATTTCTGACATTTCTTCAAACCTTGATCAAATCTTCACAAATCATCCTCAGAGATTAGAAATCTTCATAAGTGCATAATTCTGACCTTCCGGCTCAGCTTAAGCTCTCTATAATCTCTCGTGCTCGGATTTACGTCTGATTTGGTTCCTTTTTGCGTGTTTTTACATATCCATACCTGCACAAGCACAAACTCAAGAAAACCACAAATATTAGCAATAAACGGCTCTTTCTTGGTTATTTTGGGTCCATTTTGATGATGAAAAGGTATGTGTTTTAGCACATAACAACCATCATCAAATGCAGGATCAGCAGGCAAAGTAAGCATGTGAGGAAATAAAGGAACATCTCTAATTTGTACATTCTGTGGCTGATTCCTCATATGTGCAAAAACCTTAGGAAGCATATGATGTACTTCATACTCCCTAGTATGTTCAACAGGTTCCTCTATTTGATGTTCCACAATCAGTTGAACAAACCTAGGATACAAATAGTATTTACCCTTCTTCCTAATGTTTTGAACTAACCCCTCATATATCATCCTAGACCAGTTAAACTTCCTTCCATCAGATAAACAAATAATAGCAGTTGCAATTTTAGAAGGAAAGTCATTAAAGCCTGTGGTCTTATTACTCATACACATCAACAAGGTGTGAATTAAAAACTTCCATTGTTGTGAAAACAAACTCTTAAAGAATTGTACCTTATCACCCCTGTGTGTATATCCTAACCTCTCTAAACCAGCAACAATCTCAACATCTGAAAGATTAGCAATACCATCAGCATCATCAAATTTTAAAACCTCTCTAATAATCTCCTCAGTAACAGAAATAGCATTCTCATCCACAACAGTATGAAACACCTCCACACCATTAACCTCTTCAAGTGTAGCATTCCTCCAGAACTGATGAATGTAGTCTTTAAGAATGGTAGGTTTAACTGTTAAAGCATAGTGAATGGGACTGTGAACGAGGAAATCAATCATTTGATGAAACCCTTCAGATCGAGCATCCTTAGTGAGTACGGCAACAAGATTATGAGAAGTGGAATACTTCTCCGCCATTGTGGACTTGGTATCCGCCATTATAATGAGTATGTTGTGGGGTTTTGAGAATTATGCAAAGAAAGTGATTAGGGTTAAAGATGAACGTCAATTGGAAGTGTTTTGAGAATCAAATAAATGATCCATCAGTGAGTTGGGGAAAGATATATACTTTGGCCAATGTTACCAAACAGCCCCTGTAGTATCCAAAACTTAAGCACCATGTTATCCGCGGTTACAAGACATCTATCCGCGGCTAAAGCATACCATCAGTGAATACAGTAGATCACTGCTTCCAAATGTCCAAGAGATATAGCAAGGAAATCTGTGTAAAAATAAAGGTGATCTCACAAAAATATGAAGGATTACACATTTTTTTTAACTAACACAAGTAGCAAACACACCAGCTCCTCATGCACACAAATCCTTCATACCTGCAAGACAAACACAAAAAAAACACAGAGTGGAAGAGTATAGTTAGCAGTGGTTAGAGAGAACCAGAAGTGGTTCCAAAAGACCTATCCGTGGTTAGCACAGTTGAGTCAAGATGGTCAACTTCTAGAACTGTTATTAATCCAACTCCCAAGAATCTCATTAACTTCTCAACCACATTTAACCTGCCCCTCATTTACTTGCATAACCCATATCATTGCTTATAAAAAGAACCCAAATATCTCATAACGCCCAAACCAATTAAACTCCCTAATTGCTCCAAAATCATCTCCATCACCATGTGGAACCCTAGTTGGAATAAACCAGAGGTGGTTGATCTAACCTCCTCCTCCTCATCATCATCTTCATCATCCAGTGAAGATGATAACCCATGGCAGTTCTACCTTCCTCCTCAAGATCCAAGACCATTAAAATCCCCATTTCTCCCATCATCTGAAGATGATAGTATGGTGGATCCAAGTGATGCTTCTGAAGACTCTGATGACTCTTCTAAGAAGAAGACTTCAAACCCCAAACCTTCATCATCCAACCCCCAACCAAGACCACGAGCAAGAAACCCACCACTCCCAAAAGACAGAGAGGTGGTTCTTGGTCTTTGTGCACCAAGTCGTGGTGCTTCTTCACACATCGTAACGGGGAAGGGAAAAAGGAAGATGAAGCGAGTGTCTATTGTTGATAGGAACAGATGGAGCACAAGAAGAGTAGCATATCACACATCCATCTGCCACAATCAGCTTCAGCTTCTTCGTTTTCATCAATCCATCCTTCCATTTTGATCCTTAGCATCTTCATCATACTGGTCATGCATATGATAAATGCATATCCAACATTTAGAATGGTCGATAGAAGCAGGGATAGTAGTAGGACTAGCAGTAGAAAATCATGTATAGAAGTAGCCTTTTAATTTGCACTTGAAGTTGCATTGTAAGCTGTAAGCTGTAAACTGTTTTGTTGAATGAACAATGGAACTTCAGTACTTCTTTTTCTTCTATAATGACTTGTCTTTTATCTGCAACATGGTTAGTGAAAACACATAACAACAAGCAGTGGTTTGAACAAAACTATCAGTGGTTAGAAACAAAGCTATCAGGGATTAGCAAAACTAAGATTACATAATAACAGTCCAATACTTATACAAACTGGTACAAAACAATTTGAGAATTTAGAGATTAATCATTCCAATACTAACAACAAGGTACTGAAAGCTTCCCACATCAAAAGCTTTGGTGAGAAGATCAGCAACATTGAAGTCAATATGGATTTTTACCATTTGAATCAGCCTTTTCTCATTACAATCTCTAATAAAATGATGCCTTATCTCAATATGTTTAGTTCTAGAATGTAAAACAGGATTTTTAGTAATGCAAATTGTACTGTTATTATCAATGTAAATCTTAGTATGCATAAAATTGTACCCAAAATCCAGTAATTGATTCTGAATCCAAAGAACTTGACCACAGCAACTAGCAGCAGCCACATATTCAGCTTCAGTTGTAGAATTAGCCACAATAGTTTGCTTTTTACACTGCCAAGAAATTAGTCTGCTTCCCAAAAACTGACATCCTCCAGTAGTAGACTTCCTATCCAAACTAGCTCCAACATAGTCACTATCTGTGTAGGCCACCAAATCAAAAGGAGAATCCTTAGAATACCAAAGGCCCAATTTAGGATGACCTTTAAGATATCTAAATATTCTCTTAACAGCATTCATGTGTGAGGTATTTGGTGTGACTTGAAATCTTGCACACACACATACTAAAAACATAATATCTGGCCTAGATGCAGTAAGATACATCAAAGATCCAATCATGGATCTGTAAAACTTCAAATCAACTTTAGGACTTCCATCATCTGGTAGCAGAGGTTTTTGAGTCTCCATATGTGTACTTGCACTTTTAACATCCTGAAACCCAAACTTCTTCAAAACATCTGCTACATACTTATCTTGACTGATGAAGATACCATCAGTCCTTTGTTGAACCTGTAGCCCCAAAAAGAAAGTGAGTTCTCCCATAGAACTCATCTGAAACTTATCATGCATAAGTTTCTCATAATCCTTGCACAGCTCCTTGTTAGTAGAGCCAAAGATGATGTCATCTACATAAACCTGAACCAATAGAATATCATATTTGTGCTTTCTAATGAACAAAGTTTTATCAATCAGCCCTCTCTTAAACCCAGTGTCCATCAAATATGTAGACAGGCATTCATACCATGCCCTAGGAGCTTGATGCAGCCCATACATAGCTTTCTTCACCCTGTACACCTTATCAGGATGATCAGGATCTTCAAAACTAGGAGGCTGACAAACATAAACCTCCTCATCAATTGTGCCATACAAAAATGCACTCTTAACATCCATTTGATACACAACAAAATTCTTAAATGAAGCATAAGCCAAAAATAATCTAATAGCCTCTATCCTTGCAACTGGTGCAAACACTTCATCATAGTCCAAACCTTCACTTTGTGTGTATCCTTGAGCAACCAACCTGGATTTGTTTCTTACCACAATGCCTCTTTCATCCCTCTTGTTTCTGAACACCCATTTAGTCCCAATTGCCCTCTTCCCATTTGGAAGATCAACCAATGTCCAAACCTCTTGAAGTTTGAACTGAAGAAGCTCCTCTTGCATTGACTCTACCCAGCCTTCTTCTGATAAAGCTTCCTCTACTCTTTTAGGCTCCTTTTGAGACAGAAAACAAGCAAACAAGCAATTTTGCAGATCTTTATGACTGTTTCTTTTGTGAAGAGATCTTGCAAAGAACCCATGTTCAGGAAAAGGTTCAGTGTTCTTAATCATGCTTCTTGTTTGGACTGGTGTATTCAAATTTCCAAGTATCTGTTCCTTGGGATGAACCTTGTGTATCCTGGTAGTGGTGATTGGACTTTCATTAATTACAGCTTCCAAGTTAGTCAAATCAGCATTGAAGAAATCATCCATGTCTTCATCATCAGTAGGAGTATCAATCTCAATCAATGCAGGCATGTTTGGATCATGGGGATACTATTCTTCACCAAACAAAGGCTTTTCTTGTGGTCCAAAGAAAGTACTATCATCAGTACTTGTAGCCGGGTTTCCAGTTGAACTATCAGTGGAAGAAGATGGCTTGTCAGCAGTTACAGTTGGCTTAGCAGTATTTTCAGTCTGCTTTTTCTTCTTTTCAATTTCTTCTACTGACACTGAGTTATCTTTCAACAATGCATCCTTATCTTGATGATGATCAACATGACCTCCTTCTTTCAGCACTTTATCATCAGTTGGACTTTTCTTATCAATGATGGATGGACCAGGACCAGCTTTCCACTTTTCAACCAAATAGAACTCCGTTGGAGAATCAGCTTCCTTAGAGGTTGTTTCAGCTTCAGAATCCTTTTGTGTACCTGCATTAACATTAGTGGAAGTTCCTGCAATGATAGGCTCATAGTTCATAGATTTGGTTAGCATATCAATGTTAAACAGCCAGTCTGGTCCTTTGGTCTCAACACTAGGAGTCTTTTCACTGAATTGAACATGTAAGTTCTCTTCAACAATTCTGGTCCTCCTATTGTATACTCTAAAGGCTTTACTGTTAGTAGAATAGCCTAAAAAGTATCCATCATCAGCTTTTTCTTGAAACTTGCCTAGGTAGTCTATGGTATTCAAGATAGTAACAGGAAACCCAAAAGGTTTTAGGAATGCAATCATTGGCTTCCTATCATGTAATAGCTCATAGGGGGTCTTGTTATGAGGCTTCACTACCTTTTTTCTGTTTTGCACATAACATGCAGTTCCTACAGCTTCAGCCCAAAAGGTAGTTGGTAACTTAGACTCTGACAACATGGTCCTAGCAGCCTCAATTAGTGTTCTATTCTTCCTTTCAGCTACACCATTTTGTTGTGGTGTCCTAGCAACACTAAACTGTCTCTCTATACCCTTAGCTACACAAAACTGATTCATCACATCATTCTTAAACTCAGTTCCATTATCACATCTGATTATCTTGACCTTATGGTTTACTAGATTTTCTATATTTGTAATGAAACTCTTGAGAATCTCACTAGTTTCACTCTTAGCAGCCAAGAAGTATACCCAAGAAAATCTACTATAATCATCAGTGATAACTAGGCAATACTGTTTATGATTCAAACTCTTAACAAAAGTAGGTCCAAATAAGTCCATATGAAGCATAAATAGTGGTTGTGTTATGGTGTTAACAGTTTTGGTCTTACAAGAAGCTCTATGTTGTTTTCCTTTTTGACAGGCCACACACAGTTCCTTACACTCAAAAACCTTTGAAGGTAACCCTCTCACTAAGTTCCCTTTTACCAGTTTATTGATTGTTTTGTAATTGAGTTGACCTAGCCTTCTATGCCACAAAATGGACTCATCTACAGATGCTTTAGCAAACAAACAAGTTAAGGATCTATTTGGAAGAACATCTTTAAGATCAAAACAATAGATAGTTTCCTTCCTAGGTACCCTAAGTTGTATTAACTTCTCATCAGGCATCTTAAATTCAGGAGATAACACCACTCACTCATCTTTACCAAAAAGTACCCAGTTTTTCTTATCACACATTTGAGAAACACTGAATAAATTGTACTTCAGTCCCTGTACCAAATAGACGTTTTCAAAGTCTAAATTCCCTGTTCTGATTGTTCCTCTGCCAAGTATCTTTCCTCCCTTTGGATCATTGCCAAATGCCACATATCCTCCATCAAAAGCTTCAAACTCTTCCAGTTTGCTCCCATCCCAAGTCATGTGCCCAGAGCAACCACTATCGAAAACTCCTTTGTCTTTTAGCTCATCTTGTAGATTGCCCTGCACATGAAATTAAACAAGTTAGTTCCTTTTGTGGACCCAAGCCAATACTGACTTGGGTCTGCCCTGTGCATCAAAATATTCAAATTTCTTTAGGTCCATTGATGCACATTTGACATGATGTAAAACCTTGGTCTTAAGCTTCCATTGCCAACTTGCTGAGGCCTTAACAGCATAAAAATGATTTCCAACCACTGTGTCAGTTATCACCTTTGGAATTTTTAAAACTTCTTTTGTCTCAGTGGTGATATTATGCTTGTCAGTTTTTTGACTCTGCTTAGCCGTGTTTACATTTTGCTTAGCAGTGGTTGGAACCCATTTAGAAGCAGCAGTGACTATTGATTTTGTATTTCCATTCCTCATTAACACTGCCCTAGGAATCATGTTACTGTTAGGATGAGGATTTGTTTTCTTTGAAAAGTTTTGATGATTTACCCTCCTCCAATGATTCTAAACTGGTGGTCTGTTTTTATGACAATTTCTCTGTAAGTGCTCAAAACTACCATAGTTATAACAAGCTTTCTTGACACATTGAAACTCATCACCTAATCTGTTAGAAATTAGACCATTTAAGCTTCTTTGATTACCCCTAGGTTTATATTGTTTCATTTGTTCCCTAGGTATTTCCCTGTACTCAACTACTTTCTTGGTAACTTTAGCTCCAAATCTAGGTGCAAGGTTGGCTTGTTTAGAATCAACTTTCTTAACATGTTCTATCTTTTCAGGTTGAGTTGATTCAAGTCTATCTTCCTCATAATCTGATTCCCAGTCTTCAATTATGGGAGCATCAGATGACTTGTCAGAACCTATCTTAGGTGTTTCAGTATCACTAGACCCTTCTACAGGTTTATTAAAACTGAATTCACTACTAAATGACAGTTCTTTAGCAGGTGGTGCATGTTTCATCAAAGGGGGTGGTGGCATATTGTTGTATCCAAGACCAGTACCATCTTTGAACAGTTTTTGACCTATTGCTTATTTACTAGATCAGAAGCATATTGTGTTTTGGCAACCCTAACGACATGTTTTTCTTTTTCATCAAGGGCTTCTTGTTTTACACTCTCTGCTTTTGCTAGTTTATCTTTAAGCATTTTAATCTCTCTATCTTTAAGATCAATTTCACCACCTAGTATATTGATCTTTTCTACATACTCAAACTCACATTTAATACAGTATTTTAGCTTCTCCTCCACACCCTCTAGACCAACTCTATATCCTAAGTTATCTAGAGTCAATCTTTCTACTTCTTTCCTCATACTCTCAGTGATAGCTTTTTGAGATTCTAAATTATCATGACATGATTTAAAAGAACAAGTAGATGTTTTAGAATCATTAGATACCTCAGAATCCGAACCAGAAGATGAAGCATAGGCCATTAAAGCAAAGTTATGCTCTTTTGAAGCTTCATTAGCGAGAAAAGCTGCATTGGGACCTTCTTCAATATGATCACTCCAATCATAATCACCAATCCCATCTTGAGCAACCAAAGCTGAAGAAGCAGCAGGCTCTTCTGCGACCTTCTTAGTGCCTTCAATTCTCTTAGGAGCTCGACATTCCCTAGCAAAGTGACCTTTCTTCTTGCAGTTAAAGCACTCCATCTTGCTCTTGTCAAATCCAGCTCTCCTTTGACCATCATACTTAACCTGTCTTCCAGTCCTTCTCAGAAACTTCCTTGCTTGAAGAGTCAACATTGCCATTTGCCATTGAAGATTAATCTCCTCAACATCATCAGGATCAATTTGATCTAGATCTTGATTTAGAACAGTAACACTGGTAGTTAAATCAGCCAGAAAAGCACAAATTGCACCATCACTGACATTATCACTAACAGTGGTATTGTTTGCAATAGCCGTGGTTATACCATAGGCAGCAGTGGATATATCTTGTGAACTCTTGTGATTAGTGGATACAAAAGCAATGTTTTGATTAGCAGAAGGTGAATTAGCAAAGTTATTCTCAGACTCATAAACTTTCAAGTTATTGAAGAGATTGTCCAGAGTCATCGTAGCAAAGTCATCCTTATTTCTCCACACAAGTGTATGCATAGCCCATTCAGGTGATAAACTCCTAATGAACTTCAAATTAATATCTTCTTGAAGAACCTTGTACTCAACTGACTTCAATTGGCTGAGAAGTTTTTGAAGTCTGTTATATGTGCCATCAAGTTTTTCTCCACTTAGCGTAGTGAAGGTTTCAAATTGATGCTTGAGAATATTCATCCTTGACTTCTTAGTAGCTTCATTACCAGCAAACCTTAATTCTAGAGCATCCAATAACTCTTTAGCAGACTCATATTGTTCAAAGTCCAAAGCAAACTCATTAGGTATTCCCATGGAGAGAATACTATGAGCTTTGATCTCCATTTTCCTTTTAGCTTTATCAGGTTCACTAATAATAGCTATCTCTAGACCATCCTCACCCTTCTTAGGAAGAGTGTCTCCCTTTTCAACAACATCCCAGAGAGAATAATCAATCATATGAATGTATTGCCTCATTCGCATCCTCCAGATTTGATACTCACCATGCTTGAGCATGGGTACCTTAGAAGCAGTCACCATGTGAGTTTCTTCAGACATCTTTGTTTTCTTAGAGTAGAACTTAAAAGAACTTCTTCTTGATCACAGTTTCTAGATCACAAGCTCTGATACCACTTGTTGATCCCAGTTGAGCAAACGATCTAATATAGAAACTGACTTGTAACAAAAGCTTATTAAGTATTACGCGGAATTTAACACTTAATCTTAAGAAGAAGAACAACTTAACATTCAACACCTCAATATTATTGATAATACGAATACTCTTACAGTATTAGGGTTTTGCAACCTTGAAGTGTATCGACCTTAGATATAAAACTTACGTATATCTAACCTAACCTAGAACCTCCTTTTATAGGCTAAGGAGTCCTATACATTATACAATACGTAAGGGTAAAAGCCATAAAATAACAACATACTTTCTAAAATTTACCGAGTTGAAACACATACTTTTTTATTAACATATACACCCATGTACTTTCAAATTTTGTTCCGACTTTACCCATATTGTAATAAAATAATATTATTTAATATAATATTATATTAATATAAATCGGTCATATGGGTGAAGTCGGAACAAAATTCGAAAGTACGTGGGTATATATGTTAATAAAAAAGTATGTGTTTCAACTCGGTAAATTTTAGAAAGTACGTTGTTATTTTATGGCTTTTACCCAATACGTAACCTACAAGATAAACATCTTTTCCATATTTATCTAATACAATAAACTAAACCGACTATACAAGACTAGCAGTGGTTACAAGACTCTATCCGTAGATACTCAATACTACTAGCCGCGGTTGTCTTCATCCGTGGTTACATTCTTCTGTCCGTGGTTACAACAAGCCTGTCCGTAGTTCCAGTACTTAGAGTAATTCTTGATCTTCAAGGAACCTAAAACCCAACAATTCATATCCTAAATGAGACAAAAAATTCAAAAAGCAGCCCCAAACAGGGGACTTTCCGAAATTAATTTCTAATAAATTAATTTCGGACGGGTTTTCTATAAGATAATTAACTTCGGACGGGGACTTTCCGAAATTAATCACTAAAGTCCTAAAATCATTTACAAAAAAAAAATTAACAAAGTTACAACAAAAAACATACCGATTGTGGTCTTGGCTCTCGGCTAGCTGGTCTCGGGATGCTGTTCACGTGTATTAGACAAAAAATATTAATAAAAAATAAATAAATAAAACAAGTAAAAAAAACCACAAAACTTACCTGGGGCTGTGGTGGTGGCGGTGGAGCAGTGGTGGTGGAGCAGTAGTGGTGGCGGTGGAGGTGGTGCAGTGGTGGTGAGCTGTGGTGTTGGAGGTGGAGGTGGTGCAGTGGTGGTGAGCTGTGGTGTTGGAGGTGGAGGTGGTGCAGTGGTGGTGGTTGTGGTAGAAGGATGTGTGTGGTATTCGTTTTTTTTTTCTTTTTTCCTCATGAATGAGACCAGATCTGTTAATAATTGAGGTTAACATTTCTTTTCGACTTTTACCGGGGACAGGTCCCAGTGGAAAACAATGGCGGGATAACGCTAAAAGTATGGAGGGAAAATGAAAATTTATCCAAAACTTTTCCAGGGGACATGTCCCCGGGGAAATGATGGAGGGATATGCCAAAAGTGTGGAGGGAAAATTAAAAATTACGCCAAAACTTTCCCAGGGGACATGTCCCCGGGAAAAGATTTATTTATAAAATTAAAATTGTCAATTTAAATAATTAGAACTAATAATAAATTATAAATTTATATAATTAAATTTAACCTAAAAATTATAAAACTAATCTAATGTTAAAAAGCTATGCATAAACATAAACGCATGATGAAACATTAGGGGATCTCATGATCGATATTGTGATTTGGTGGCGTCTATACGTATCATGTTTAACGACCGACTATAGGTGCTATGGTATACGTATCATGTTTAACGACCGAGTATAGGTGCTATGGTATACGTATCATGTCTAACGACCGAGTATAGGTGCTATGGTATACGTATCATGTCTAACGACCGACTATAGGTGCTATGGTATTCGTATCATGTTTTTAACGATCGAGTATAGGTGCTATGGTATACGTATCATGTCTAACGACCAAGTATAGGTGCTATGGTATACGTATCATGTTTAACGACCGACTATAGGTGCTATGGTATACGTATCATGTCTAACGACCGAGTATAGGTGCTATGGTATACGTATCATGTCTAACGACCGAGTATAGGTGCTATGGTATACGTATCATGTCTAACGACCGAGTATAGGTGCTATGGTATACGTATCATGTTTAATGACCGAGTATAGGTACTATGCTATACGTATCATGTCTAACGACCGACTATAGGTGCTATGGTATTCGTATCATGTTTTTAACGACCGAGTATAGGTGCTATGGTATACGTATCATGTCTAACGACCAAGTATAGGTCCAAATGCAATGCTGGAAGTATTCCCAACATTGTTTGTTGTAAAAACTCATTCCTTTTGTATAAGTTTGAAGAAACCTTGCTTTGTTCCCTTTTACCAGTATTATTTGTAACGACAGACGATGTAACTAAACATATGCCGTTTTAAATAGTTGCAAAGCATATTTTTTAAATACGACTTTTTCCGGGGACAAGTCCCCGGGGAAAGACTTGGCGGGAAAATTCGCTCGCATAATTAGCATGCTTTGGACTTTGGTCAAAGTTGTTGAACATAAAACAAACTTTTTGCGGGGACTTGTCCCCGGAGAAAGTTTGCGATGAATTTTGACTATCCGGTCAAAGTTTGATTAAAAGCTAATCAGCTTTAGCCGGGGACGCGTCCCCGCCGAAACACCCCGTTGAAATTTCAAACACAATTCAGCGAGTTTATGTGCCACGTCAGATTTTCTTTTGTCGTTTAGCGACTTTCTCCGGGGACTTTGTGTCCCCGGCGAAAGTCTCCTCGCCCGTCCATCCGATTGTTGTAGTGAATGGCATATGCTACGTACACTTTCGTCAATCTCACATTTTCCAAACAAATATAAGCACGGTCGAACGATATATATATTTGTAAAGTAATGGATGAACTTTTAAAAATATAGATTACGACTTTAAGACAAAATTAATGACTTTCGGAAAACCATAGGAAGAAATTAAAGGATTAACTAATACAAAAACAACAAACGGGAGTTCAGGTTTGACCTTTAGAGCACATGAACACTCTCTGATTCGAATGTCTGGAGTTTAAGAAAGCTTGGACGATAAGCTATTTCAGAGAAGTAAGGTCGGAAAGAAAATCCATTCTCAAAAGACATTATCAAAAAAGTTTCATCTTTTGAACGCTCCACTCGATATACAGATTTGGGCATCTGGCAATCTGGTTCAAGAAAACCAAATATTTTCTTAATCACCACCTCTTTATGCCAAGATCTCTTGATTCCGTATTCTTTCATAACCCAAACTGTGAACTGATCAAGATAGGATGTATAACAATGACTCAAAAAACCATTCATGACTCCCAAACTTTGGCGAGGAATAGAATTTAGTTTCTCAGGTGGTGGAGACACTACAAAAAAATGTGTATTTTGGTACGACAATCTCGTCCCAAAAATGCAAATAATGTCGACCCAAAGAAAAAAAGGCACGACATGTCGTGCCTTTTTGGTAGACCCTATTGTGTTGACCAAAAAAATTTGGCACGACATTCGCTTTAGACTTTGGGACGACAGATGTTGTGAGGCCCAAATAAAATTCAACCTAAAAATCAGCTTTGGCACGACAACTTTTTGCAAAAAGGCACGACAATGTCGAACCTTTTTTTTTTTTTTTTTTAAATCTTTTTAAATTAACCGAAAAAACGTTAATTAAATTGCAAAAAGGCACGACATTGTCGTGCCAAATTGTATACACACGTGGAAAAACAGGTGGCCACTTTGTGTAGAATGGCACGACATGCTTTGTATATTAGGGACGAAAATGTCGTCCCTAATTGTCCTGAATGGGCAAAAAAAATTGCAGGAAACTGCATATTTTCCAGATTTTTTCCGGATTTTTTTCCGGAAAAAATCTACCAAAACAAATGCAACCTGTAATCAAACACAATTCATAATACCAAATCGACAATATGATACAATACCAAATTACTAAACGGATCGAATAACATTCCACAATTCTACGATACCATTTAACAAATACGATACAAAGTAAACTACTCTTAAACTAACAAGTCTCAAACTAACATGTCTCAAACTAACAAGGTGCAAATTTCCTAAATAACATGTCTCAAACTAACAAGTCACTAGCTTATAAAGCTAACATGTCCAAAAGTTATAAAGTTAACATAAATCCACGATAACATTCGACAAATACAATACTATTCCATAATATTAATAAGTCTAAAATTCACAAACTAACTTCCCGCCTACTCCTTAAAGAACTCGCCGCCCGAATCGCCGCCCGACTCGTCACCCGACTCGTTGCCCGCCTCATTATTATCCCCACTATCATCATCATTATTATTCAAATCATTATTATCAACATGATCATTTTGGCCCAAATGAGGATTATTTTGTGAGTTGTACCGGTTAAGGTCTGGTGGCGGCATAGCATAGTTCGAACTAGTACCCGGGCACGTGATAGAGTTTGGAAAGGTGGGGCGATAACAACCGGCAAATGCATTATTGGGGTTGAAAGTGGAAGCTTGGAAACCATAAGGGCCGGGAGGGAGAAAAGGGGTAGGAATGGGTACCGAGGGAAAGGGAGGTGAAAATGGATTACCTTGTGAGTTGTAGTGGGACAAAAAATTCTGAAGGTAAGATCCGTATGTCCCAACTGCGGCTTGGGCCGCGACAGCGGCTTCCCTAGCTGCGGCAGACTCTTGCCTAGCCGCGGCAGCTTCTACCTCAGACTGACGAGCCCGTTCTTGAGCAGCCTTGGTTTCCCTCATCGCCTCTGCCATATGCTCCCTAGTAACGTAATCTTCAGTAGCATGCCCACGTGTGAACCTGCGAGCGGTTGAGCCACCACCAGGTAACCTCCTGCCCCTGCCTGCCCAGTTCTGGCGGTTATCACTCGGAACTACACGCTGCAATATTTCCAAGCTGGATGTACGGGATGAGACCGGCTCTGACTTGCTCTTGAAGGGCCCTCATCTCATTCTGTGTAATTTCAAAAAAAAAAAAAAAAAAAAAAAAAGTTAGGAAAAAAATAATAAATGAGAAGTAACTTAATATAATGACGCATGTTAAGAGATAAACTACTTACGTAAGCCGTCTCGTTCTCTCTCGTCTCAAATGTGCCATCTTTTTTTGAATGGCATCTCCTCCAAGTTTCAAGCAGGTCTTCATTTTGATTGTTATTGTTGACCCTCTATACATACAATATAAAATAAATTGATAACGAGGTAAAAATAAACAATATAAAAACCTTTAAAAATCACAAAAATTATAACGAGTCTTACATGAATGTTGCGTCCTTGAACGAACGACTGTCGACCTTGGTAAGTTATAATCTTGTTTTTTGATCGATTTTATGCATTTGTGGTCGATCTTGCCATCCGTTTCGGGTCTAACCACCAGTCAACCAACATCTCCCATTCCTCTTGGGTTCTGTTCCCCCAGGATTTCTTGGGTGGCGGATGTGCCCTTGCCGCCGCGGGTGTTTCGTGGATATCAAAGTATCTAGACTTGAGCCTGTGTTTGTATTTTCGGTATAGCGTCCTCTGCTGTAACCATAGCCCAAGTCCTACCCTTTCCCCCACCGTATAAACATTCTGTCCAACCGTGAATCTGGTCTCATTATTCAACCAAGGCACCAGGTTGAAATAGGTCTGCAAAAAAGTATACGCATTTAAACAAACACACAATTTAAATATAACAAGCATATCTAAACGGTTTATAACAATAAGAATAGAAATAAAATAAACAATAAATATAACCTGTAGGGTCGGCATTATATGCGCCTTATAAGAATCAGGAATTTCTTCCCAATCGACATCAAGGGGAAGTGGCCTCACTTGTTCCCCAATAAGACTACTTAACTGCATTGCATAAGTGCCTACCGGAGTGAAGGTGCCTTGATCATCGGTATCAAAGCCTATAGGCAAAGGCTGTCCGTTATTCTCCCTAAAAGCCTTCCTTAAGGCCCGATTTGCCGTCTCATCGGTGATCATTGAACCTACAAATATAAGTTATTAAGTTGTGAAAATACATGTAAAAAAAATTTAGTTTTATCAATAAAAATTATATAATAATAAAAAATAAAATAATAAAATAAAAAATCACAATTTTTTACCTGCGCAATAGCCCGGCAAAGTAAATGAGGGCCGTCTTGGTGGATCACCGCCAGCATCCCCGCCGTGTGATCTAGGCTGTACACACGCCATCTGTAAAAGTACAAGTAAAAGAACACATAATTTCGTGGACCAATTAACACTAATATACACATTCATATAAACATATAGTAACAAATTCATTCAAATTACAATTTAAAAACAATAATTGTCATAATCAAATTACAATTCAAAAACAATTAATTGTCATAATCAGAATCATCACTAGATAAAACTTCTTCAACAACAATAATGGGGTTCACTTCATCATCATCAGACACGTCAACATCATCATCATCAAGGACATGGGCAACGACGTTATCTTCATTAGTAACAAAATCAGCATCTTCTTCAGCAACAACATCTGGTGGGGCGTCCACTTCTGCTGATTCATCATTTACACTCAAATTCGCATACTCAAAACCAGTTAAACCAACAGACAATGCAACATCAGATGAACTGCTGTCATGTATAACATCCTGATAAGAATCTACCACATCCCCATGCCAGATCTTCCGATGATGAACATCTTCGACAACCTTCCAATGAGGTGGTCGTCTAGCAGGGTCTTCAAGGTAGAAGACTTGTGTTGCTTGTGTCGCAAGAATGTATTGTTCATTTCTAAAAGCATCCCGTTCAGTCAAAATATGATGTATGCCATGATCAATGTAAGAACGTCTGGAGCGTGGCGTAGGGTTAGTAGGGTTACGGGTGTCGAACCATATACATCGGAACAACACAACCTTACGGTTGCCCATATAAGTGAGCTCTAGAATTTCTTCTAGTTGACCATAATACATAGATCCATCAGGCCCGAGTGTTGAAACTCCACTGCTTTGAGTGGTATGAAGTTTATCGCGCTCATGCACCAAGAACTTCACACCGTTCACTATGCATGTGGGGTATGTACTTGCACTAGATGAAGGTCCACATGCCAAAGAGAGTAACTCGGGACTACAACTTGGGTCTTTTGCCACGCTCTTTTCTCGAATCTACGAAAGAGATACAAACAGATTTAGATGAGCAATAACTCTGGACTACAAGGTAATATATCTAATGTGTTTACCTTGTGATTGAACCAGGGAGGAAAACTTGTTTCCACGGTATCGTTAGGAAATTCACTGCAAAAAGGTAATGAATAAGTCATCGGAAACAAATAACTTAAGAAAGAAAAAAAGGGTTCTTCAAAATATAAAAAAGAAGAAACGTACTCTTTGTACGCCAGGATGTCTGCTTCTATTTCAGGACTGTTGTTAAGTATAAACCATACAACTGCCTGCATAACAACTGTATTCAACATGGTCGGGCGTTCTTTACCCACCGGTTTGCCTACGAACTGGAACACCTGGAATTTATTTGGTTGTTCTGGAAAACCGTCATCATTTCTGTCAAGACGATTAAATCTTGTCTCGACATCCTTAAGATAACGCGAACAGAAAGTTAATGCTTCTTCTGCAACATAACCCTCTGCTATAGAACCTTCAGGCTTGGCTTTATTTCGGACATAATTTTTTAGTTTTTTCATGTATCTTTCAAATGGATACATCCACCTGTAGTAAACAGGGCCACCTAGAATAGCCTCTTCAGGTAAATATATAACCAAATGAATCATTATGTCAAAAAAAGCAGGAGGAAATATTTGCTCTAAATTAATCATAACCTCGATCATTTGCTTTTTAGCTTTCACCATGTCCTGCTGCATCAAACTTCGAGCACAAATCTGCTTAAAGAATAAGCAGAGCTCGATTAATGGGGTTGAAATGTCTTTAGGTAAGTATCGCTGAACTCCATAAGGAAGTAACTGCTGCATCATTATATGACAGTCATGAGATTTTAGGCCTGTTATGTTGTTATCATCAGCGGTCACTTTTTTCTTGAAGTTCGATCCAAACCCATCAGGTAGTCTAACTCCTTTGATGAATTTACAAAAAAGTTTTCTGTTTTCTGGTGTGAAAGAGTACGTTGGATGAGGCTTATCGAACTTCCCGTTTCCTTTATCAACGAGCCACAACTCCTTTCGAACTCCCAAAGTTTTCAAGTCTTGCCTTGCCTTTAGCGTGTCTTTGGATTTGTCGTTCATTAACAAGGTATTCAGCACACTCTCAAGCACGTTCTTTTCGATGTGCATGACATCGAGATTGTGTTTTAGTAGAAGAACGGGCCAATACTCCAGTTCGTAGAAGATAGAACGCTTACTCCAATTCAATTCGATTTGTCGATTTGGTTTAGGGTTATTTTTTAAAGTATTTGGATGCTTCCCTGAGACACGTTTAAAGACTTTACTAATTTGAATCATGATTTCCTCATGGGTAAAGCTTTTAGAAGGAGGGTTCTTTTCAGGTTTACCATGGAATTCCTTATGTTTTTTCCTCAGTGGATGACTTACGCGTAAGAATCTTCTATACCCAACATAAGCGATTTTATGCTTCACAGGAAGCGATGGAGTGTCCTGATTACATGTGGGGCATGCATAGTAGCCTTGTCCAACCCACCCAGGCAAACTACTTCGAGCTGGAAAGTCATTGATAGTCCATAAAACCGCTACTTTCATTTTGAAATGAGTACCCGTAGCAACGTCTAAAGTCCACTCTCCTATCCATAACTCTTTGAGTTCTTTGATCAAAGGCTGCAAGAAAACATCAATGTCCTTTGCAGCTGATTTAGGGCCAGGAATTAACATTGTCAACATTAAAGAAGTCTCTTTCATACACATCCAAGGGGGTGTGTTGTATGTTGTCAATATCACCGGCCACATGCTGTAACCTTGACTCATGTTGCCAAACGGATTGAAACCATCAGTAGCCAACCCTAATCGGACGTTTCTAGGGTCACGAGAAAACTCAGGTTTCATTATGTCAAAAATTTTCCATGCTTGACCATCACACGGGTGATTCATCTTACCGTTTTCCTTAGACTGTCCAGTAGCATGCCAAGTCATCCACTTTGCGATGTCTTTTGTGTTGAACATACGTTGTAGTCTAGGTTTTAACGGAAAGTAACGCAACACCTTGTTGGCAACTTTCTTCCCGTTTGTCTTTTGGTTTTTCCATCTACTCTCGTTGCAGATTGGACAATTATTGAGAATTTTGTTCTCATCTGATCCCCAAAATAAAAAACAATCATTTATACAAGCATGGATCGATTCGTATCCTAACCCGATATCTTTGTATGTCTTCTTGATTTCATAGTATGACGGTGGGAAATTGAATCCTTTACTAGGGGGACATGCCTTTTGCAAAAGAGCTAGAATCTTGTTAAACCCGACATCAGTTATTTTATGTAAGACCTTGATGTGCGAAAGCTCTGACGTAAAGCCCAATGTAGTCATATCACAACCTGGGTACAACTTTTGGGTGGACGTAGCAAGTAACTCTTCGTACTTGTTAGTAATGTTATGATCACTGGTTTGAGCTGGTTGAGGACCTGTTGTTTGAGATGGTGGAGTTGGGACATTATCAGCAGAAATATCTTGGAAGAATGCATCCATGTTCATGTGTTCAGGTGAAGGTGGTTGTGGTATGTTATGTACTACGGGTGGAGGAAGTGGTTCACCGTGATATTTCCAAGGGGTATAAAGTGTGTCAAACCCGTATTTAGATATGTGTGACTCAAAAGTTTTGAGCGTACCCAATTTAGTTGGAGCGTTACCACAACGAACACATGGGCAATGAATCATTTTTGTGATGGGGTTTACCAATGGCTTACAATGCGCGATGAATGCAAAAAGACCATTTAAAAATTCTGGAGAATTACGGTTGGATACAGTGGTCCAACTCTTATCAATTGTCATGACTGCGTTGTAAAAAAACATATTCAAAAAAATTAATTTGTATATATACATACATATTCAAACATGAAAAGACGTAATTATGAGTTGTTCTGTTTACCTAGTGCAACTATGGAAGGCAATCCTAACCCACTCTTTGAATGTGTCATCTCATATATGAATGCGTATAACTGATTTACTATTTGAAAAAAATTCGGCAGTATTTCCCCTCAACTCCCCAAATATGTGCATTAAAGACATATTCGTAGGAGTGAAAGGGAAATAATGTCGAATTTGTCTCAAATAGTAAAACAGTTATACACATCCATATCCTAAATGAGACAAAACATTCAAAAAGCAGTCCCAAACAGGGGACTTTCTGAAATTAATTTCTAATAAATTAATTTCGGATGAGTTTTCTATAGGATGATTAACTTCGGACGGGGAATTTCCAAAATTAATCACTAAAATCCTAAAAACAGTAACACAAGTATCATTTTCATTATTAACAATTAATAACATATATATCACATATCATTTTCATTTTAACACGGTCACTTTAAGTTTATAAGTAACAATTAATAACATATCACATAACATT
The DNA here is from genome assembly GCA_019973895.1 of Chrysanthemum seticuspe. Classification (NCBI taxonomy): domain Eukaryota; kingdom Viridiplantae; phylum Streptophyta; class Magnoliopsida; order Asterales; family Asteraceae; genus Chrysanthemum; species Chrysanthemum seticuspe. The sequence goes on from BPTQ01000009.1 coordinate 42,348,618, forward strand.
TTTTCCGATATCACATATCATTTTCATTATCGACAAAGTAATAAAAGTATATACATTATCGACAAAGTAATAAAAGTATATATATATATATATATATATATATATATATATATATATATATCTATATAGGGGAGAGTTAATGTGAGAACTTTTTTAAAGTTGTTAAAGTGAGAACTAATCTAAACAACCAATAAAACATTTAAATGTAACCCATTTAGCAATGATACACAAAAAATAAAATATTAATACATGTTTAACATTTTAACAACTAATAATCAATTGATACATGAGTTTGGATTACTGATACACAAATATAAAATTTATACCGGTACATCAAAATCTTAAAAAGATGATATCTTGTACATAAATTAATATTCCTAATACACATCAACCACTAAATAAATGGATACACTTATCAAAACCTGATACACATTACAAATCGGATCAAAGTGTATCACCTAATCTTCATTAGTTTTGTAAATAAAAGCATCGGAACTTTAACCGTTTTACTTGTACTTAATTAAGTTTTTGTTTTTGTTTTAATAAGAGTGACATTTGTTAGATTTTAGTTGGTTCTCATTTTTACAACTTTAAGAAAGTTCTCATTTGATCTAGATTCTATATATATATATATATATATATATATATATATATATATATATATATATATATATATATATATATATATATATATACCTATTTCGCGGCTGAAATACACAAAGTGAAGAAAAGAGAAAGAGAAAAAGAGGTGGTCTCGGCTGTCCCGACTGTCCCAAACACTACACATAAAACCATAGTTAAACAAACTATTGTCGTCCCAAAACACATTGTCGTACCAAATTAACTAATAAAAACTTAAGGCACGACATTGTCGTACCAAAACACATTAACAAAATTAAAAAAAAAATCACTAACCCCAACACAAAAGGTGGTGGTGGTGGAGCTGCTGCAGCTGCTGCGGTTGTTGGTGGTGGTTCACGGCGGTGGTTCACGGTGGTGGTGAGCTGTTGCAGTGGACCATCTACCCAACACAAACACAACATAAAACCATTGTAAACAAACCATAATTAAAGAAATTAAATTAACAAACCAAATTTTATCAAAAAAAAATACCTTTAAATGTTAGAAAATAACAAAAATTATACAAATTGTGCACAGTGGTGCGTGTGTAATTGATGGGTATGAGTGATAGTAGTGTTTTGAAGAAAATTGCGTTTTTTTTGTGATTTTTCCCCATTTTTTTTCTTTTTTTACGAGGGTTAGAAGCAGTTTTTGTGTTGGGTTTTTTTCTCTAAGTGGTGAAGAAAGAGAAGACTGAGATCTGCAATTATTGAAGTTTTTTTGGGACGACCAAATAGGGACGACATTGTCGTCCTTCCCCCCCCCCCCCCCCCCCCCCCCCCCGAATTATTTGGCGGGTTATTTAACTTTTCATGAAATTTTTGGGTAAAAAAAAGGGTACGACATTGTCGTCCCTTTTTGTCTTTTTTTTCCCTTTATTTTATGTATAATATAGTGTGTTTAAATTATTTAATTAATACTAAATAAATTAAATTTGTTATAAACTTTTTAAATAATTTAAAAATTAATTAATTAGTTATATAAAGTTTAAATTAGTTATAAAATTGATTGAAAATGATTTAAAATTAATTATAAATTTTTTATATAAATTAAAACGGATGAAATGTTAAACGAACGAGTCAAGATAATGTTTGGATTCTTAAAATTTCTGCTACTTTTGAGGTTGTTTGGATTCTTAAAATTAATTATAAATTTTTTAGATAAATTAAAACGGATGAAATGTTAAACAAACGAGTCAAGATAATGTCGTTATACATGACATGTTAAAACGGATGAATCGAGATAGTATCATGATACATGATATGTAACACTAATGAGTCTAGGTGATATCGTTATACTAACAAGTCAAGGTGATACTGGGTAGTCTATAACTCTTTATCTCATCAAAACATCCAACCAAAACTTCCCTCCAAAAATAATGGCGCCAAAACTTCCTTCCAAAAATACTGGCGCCAAAATTTCTCACCAAAATCTACCAGATCTGCTCTATATATCACATAAAGAAAAATTGAGATCTTATCCCACCAAAAGCCACCAGATCTTATCCTCAAAACCACTCAACCTCACAACCTCTTATCTTCGCACAAATTTCAAAACCTGATATGGAGCCATTTAATCCTTTTATGTGTTCTTGTGGAGCAGGAAATATAAAATTAAGAACATCGCATAGAGAATATTCATCTGGACAACAATATTATTCATGTCCTCTGTCAAAGGTGAACAATCATACATTTCTTATTTATGTAAATATACAAATAATTGGGTTGTAATCTCTTAGAATTTTCTTATTATGTAACAGCCCAGAAAAGATAATGGGTGCGGATATTTTATGTGGAAGGATGCATTTGACGAGTACTTAAGAAAAATCTCTGCACCAACAGAGTGCTCGAGCTGCCATGAAAAAGATCTTAGGATAAGCTTGCTTGAAACACAAAAACATGTGCTAGAGACAAGAATAAGGGTGCTTGAGGCCAAACTTGAAATGGCAATGATTCTTGACGACCACGCATGTCAGTCGGATGCATTACTTCATGAGCTGTTAGGTGACATGGATAATCTTTGTATGTAGTATTAGTTGTTGTTCTTGTAGTTGTAGTTGCTGTTGTACGTAGTTGTTCTTGTTGTTCTTTTAGTTGTTGTTGTTGATGTAGTTGTTGTTCTGGTAGTTGTTGTTGATGTTGTTGTTGTTGTAGTTGTTGTTCTGGTAGTTGTTGTTGTTGATGTTGTTGTCGTTGTTCTTGTAATATGTATCCGTCAAGTATTTTTATAAATCAAAGCACATGCTGGATTTGTAAAGCTGGTCATGTTCTAAGTTAACATATCACTTATTAGTATGTACCTTTCAATTTGACCATGTTCTAAGTTAACAAGATTATGGTTTCCAAACACCCCTTTTCCAATACTAAATTACACATGAATAAAGAAACAACTTGACAATATAACGAAACAGATCAAACGAAACAACTCGGCAAGCAAACGAAACAACTCAAACGATATTATACACAACACGACATAGACCATATGCTACACACGACATACGAAACAACTCAAACGAAACAACTTGACAACAAAACGAAACAGATCAAACAAAACAACTCGGCCATTCAATTATTTTCCCTGCTACTTCCCGCTCTGCTAGAACCTGCATCATCTTTTCCCTTCCTTTGCTTGACGAACTGTTCAAACAATGCTTCAAGATTAGTTACCCTATTTCCCGCATCATCAAATGTGTAATCGAACGGGCTTTTTTCAGCTTCATCTTTTTCCTTCCTTTGCTTGATGAACTGCTCCCACATTGCTTCAGCTTCCAGTAGGTTTGCTCCTCCATTCCATAATGCAGAAGTAGCTTCACTGTCCAAATACACTCTGTAGAATCGCTCTTTCCTTAACCATTCCAGAATGCGGTCTCTCATAAACGGGTCTATGTTCTTATAAGAACCATATTCATCATAAATTTCTGACCCATACGTATCAAGAACTCGAGTAAAGAGATATATGGACGATAAAACCAGTGACCACTCTTTTTCCGGCGTGTAATCAGCCATTTTATTGTTACGTGTGTTTTGTGGTTATTTATGTTTTGACGGGATATATAAGGAAAACTTATAGCGGGAAAAATAATGGCGGGAAAAATAATGGCGGGAAAAATGTATTTAATTTTTGAATTAAAGTATTTGATTATAAATATAAACTGTTTAATTTTCATTCTATATTAAATAAAATTATTTAAATTAAATAAAAATAATTTTTTAAAATTAAATAAACTAATTAAAAATAATGGCGGGAAACTATTGGCGGTAAAAATAATGGCGGGAAACAATTGGCGGTAAATATTTTTTTTAATTCTATAAATGTATTTAATTTTAAATTAAAGTATTTAATCATAAATATAAACTATTTAATTTTAATTCTATATTAAATAAAATTATTTAAAATAAATAATTTAACTAAAAACTGGTGTTAAAAAAATAGATTTACAGTTTGGGACGACAATGTCGTCCCAAAGTGTTTGGCGGGTCCAAAAATACTGGCGGGATGTATTTAATTTTCGTGAAAAGTTATTTAAATACTAAAAAATGAAATAATTACAAAATAGGACGACATTGTCGTCCCAAACTGTATGGGTCAAAAGTTCTTAGCTGACTGCTGTATTTGTTGAAAAACGTGTGGGTCCTACTTGCAATTTGGGACGACAAAGTCGACCCAAATAATTTGTCCGTCCCCAAACTATGATTTTGGTGTAGTGAGATGGGAATAACTGGAATATTACTACACCAAAATCAGGGTTTGGGGACGGGCATATTTTTTGGGTCGACTTTGTCGTCCCAAATTGCATGTAGGACCCACACGGTTTTCAACAAATACAGAAGTCAGATAAGAACCTTTGACCAATGCATTGTCGTCCCATTTTGTAATTATTTAATTTTTTGGTATTTAAATAACTTTTCACGAAAATTAAATACATCCCGCCAGTTTTTTTACCCTCGCCAAACAGTTTGGGACGACATTGTCGTCCCAAAATGTAAATCTATTTTTTTAACACCAGTTTTTAGTTAAATTATTTATTTTAAATAATTTTATTTAATATAGAATTAAAATTAAATAGTTTATATTTATGATTAAATAGTTTAATCTAAAATTAAATACATTTATAGAATTAAAAAAAATATTTACAGCCAATTGTTTCCCGCCATTATTTTTACCGCCAATAGTTTCCCGCCATTATTTTTAAATAGTTTATTTAATTTTAAAAAATTATTTTTATTTAATTTAAATAATTTTATTTAATATAGAATGAAAATTAAATAGTTTATATTTATGATCAAATACTTTATTTTAAAATTAAATACATTTTTCCCGCCATTATTTTTCCCGCAAAGTTTTCCTTATATATCCCGTCAAAACATAAATAACCACAAAACACACGTAACAATAAAATGGCTGATTACACGCCGGAAAAAGAGTGGTCACTGGTTTTATCGTCCATATATCTCTTTACTCGAGTTCTTGATACGTATGGGTCTGAAATTTATGATGAATATGGTTCTTATAAGAACATAGATCCGTTTATGAGAGACCGCATTCTGGAATGGTTAAGGAAAGAGCGATTCTATAGAGTGTATTTGGACAGTGAAGCTACTTCTGCATTATGGAATGGAGGAGCAAACCTACTGGAAGCTGAAGCAATGTGGGAGCAGTTCGTCAAGCAAAGGAAGGAAAAAGATGAAGCTGAAAAAAGCCCGTTCGATTACACATTTGATGATGCGGGAAATAGGGTAACAAATCTTGAAGCATTGTTTGAACAGTTCGTCAAGCAAAGGAAGGGAAAAGATGGTGCAGGTTCTAGCAGAGCGGGAAGTAGTAGGGAAAATAATTGAATGGCCGAGTTGTTTTGTTTGATCTGTTTCATTTTGTTGTCAAGTTGTTTCGTTTGAGTTGTTTCGTATGTCGTGTGTAGCATATGGTTTATGTCGTGTTGTGTATAATATCGTTTGCTTGCCGAGTTGTTTCGTTTGATCTGTTTCGTTATGTTGTCAAGTTGTTTCTTTATTCATGTGTAATTTAGTATTGGAAAAGGGGTGTTTGGAAACCATAATCTTGTTAACTTAGAACATGGTCAAATTGAAAGGTACATAGTAATAAGTGACATGTTAACTTAGAACATGACCAGCTTTACAAATCCAGCATGTGCTTTGATTTATAAAAATACTTGACGGATACATATTACAAGAACAACGACAACAACATCAACAACAACAACTACCAGAACAACAACTACATCAACAACAACAACTAAAAGAACAACAACAACAACTACGTACAACAACAACTACAACTACAAGAACAACAACTAATACTACATACGAAGATTATCCATGTCACCTAACAGCTCATGAAGTAATGCATCCGACTGACATGCGTGGTCGTCAGGAATCGTTGCCATTTCAAGTTTGGCCTCAAGCACCCTTATTCTTGTCTCTAGCACATGTTTTTGTGTTTCAAGCAAGCTTATCCTAAGATCTTTTTCATGGCAGCTCGAGCACTCTGTTGGTGTAGAGATTGTTCTTAAGTACTCGTCAAATGCATCCTTCCACATAAAATATCCGCACCCATTATCTTTTCTGGGCTGTTACATAATAAGAAAATTTTAAGAGATTACAACCCAATTATTTGTATATTTACATAAATAAGAAATGTATGATTGTTCACCTTTGACAGAGGACATGAATAATATTGTTGTCCAGATGAATATTCTTTATGCGATGTTCTTAATTTTATATTTCCTGCTCCACAAGAACACATAAAAGGATTAAATGGCTCCATATCAGGTTTTGAAATTTGTGCGAAGATAAGAGGTTGAGAGGTTGAGTGGTTTTGAGGATAAGATCTGGTGGCTTTTGGTGGGATAAGATCTCAAGTTTTCTTTATGTGATATATAGAGCAGATCTGGTAGATTTTGGTGGGAAATTTTGGCGCCATTATTTTTGGAGGGAAATTTTGGCGCCATTATTTTTGGAGGGAAGTTTTGGTTGGATGTTACATATCATGTATCATGATACTATCTCGATTCATCCGTTTTAACATGTCATGTATAACGACATTATCTTGACTCGTTCGTTTAACATTTCATCCGTTTTAATTTATCTAAAAAATTTATCATTAATTTTAAGAATCCAAACAACCTCAAAAGTAGCAAAAATTTTAAGAAATTTTATAACTAATTTAAACTTTATATAACTAATTAATTAATTTTTAAATTATTTAAAAAGTTTATAACAAATTTAATTTATTTAGTATTAATTAAATAATTTAAACACACTATATTATACATAAAATAAAGGAAAATAAAAAAAAAAGACAAAAAGGGACGACATTGTCGTCCCCTTTTTTTTTACCAAAAATTTTCACGAAAAGTTAAATATGCCGCCAAATAATTCGGGGAAAAAAAACAAAAAGGGACGACATTGTCGTCCCTATTTGGTCGTCCCAAAAAAACTACAATAATTGACCAGATCTCATTCTTCTCTGTCTTCAACAATTGCACAAAAAAACCCACCAAAGAAACTGCTATATCCCTCGTAAAAAAAGAAAACAAATCGGGAAAAATCACAAAAAAACGCAATTTTCTTCAAAACACTACTATCACTCTTACCCATCAATTACACACGCACCACTGTGCACAATTTGTATAATTTTTGTTATTTTGTCACATTTAAAGGTATTTTTTTTTTGATAAAATTTGGTTTGTTAATTTAATTTCTTTAATTATGGTTTGTTTACAATGGTTTTATGTTGTGTTTGTGTTGGTTAGATGGTCCACCGCAACAGCTCACCACCACCGTGAACCACCGCCGTGAACCACCACCAACAACCGCAGCAGCTGCAGCAGCTCCACCACCACCACCTTTTGTGTTGGGGTTAGTGATTTTTTTTTTTAATTTTGTTAATGTGTTTTGGTACGACAATGTCGTGCCTTAAGTTTTTATTAGTTAATTTGGTACGACAATGTGTTTTGGGACGACAATAGTTTGTTTAACTTTGGTTTTATGTGTAGTGTTTGGGACAGCCGGGACCGTAGACAGCCGGGACAGCCGAGACCACCTCTTTTTCTCTTTCTCTTTTCTTCACTTCGTGTATTTCAGCCGCGAAATAGGTATATATATATATACTTTTATTACTTTGTCGATAATGTATATACTTTTATTACTTTGTCGATAATGAAAATGATATGTGATATCGAAAAAAATGTTATGTGATATGTTATTAATTGTTACTTATAAACTTAAAGTGACTGTGTTAAAATGAAAATGATATGTGATATATATGTTATTAATTGTCGATAATGAAAATGATACTTGTGTTACTGTTTTTAGGATTTTAGTGATTAATTTTGGAAATTCCCCGTTCGAAGTTAATCATCTTATAGAAAACCCGTCCGAAATTAATTTATTAGAAATTAATTTCGGAAAGTCCCCTGTTTGGGACTGCTTTTTGAATGTTTTGTCTCATTTAGGATATGGATGCGTATAACTGTTTTACTATTTGAGAGAAATTCGACAGTATTTCCCTTTCACTCCTACGAATATGTCTTTAATGCACATATTTGGGGAGTTGAGGGGAAATACTGCCGAATTTTTTTCAAATAGTAAATCAGTTATACGCATTCATATATGAGACGACACATTCAAAGAGTGGGTTAGGATTGCCTTCCGTAGTTGCACTAGGTAAACAGAACAGCTCATAATTACGTCTTTTCATGTTTGAATATGTATGTATATATACAAATTAATTTTTTTGAATATGTTTTTTTACAACGCAGTCATGACAATTGATAAGAGTTGGACCACTGTATCCAACCGTAATTCCCCAGAATTTTTAAATGGTCTTTTTGCATTCATCGCGCATTGTAAGCCATTGGTAAACCCCATCACAAAAATGATTCATTGCCCATGTGTTCGTTGTGGTAACGCTCCAACTAAATTGGGTACGCTCAAAACTCTTGAGTTACACATATCTAAATACGGGTTTGACACACTTTATACCCCTTGAAAATATCACGGTGAACCACTTCCTCCACCCGTAGTACATAACATACCACAACCACCTTCACCTGAACACATGAACATGGATGCATTCTTCCAAGATATTTCTGCTGATAATGTCCCAACTCTACCATCTCAAACAACAGTTTCTCAACCAGATCAAACAACAGGTCCTCAACCAGCTCAAACCAGTGATCATAACATTACTAACAAGTACGAAGAGTTACTTGCTAGGTCCACCCAAAAGTTGTACCCAGGTTGTGATATGACTACATTGGGCTTTACGTCAGAGCTTTCGCACATCAAGGTCTTACATAAAATAACTGATGTCGGGTTTAACAAGATTCTAGCTCTTTTGCAAAAGGCATGTCCCCCTAGTAAAGGATTCAATTTCCCACCGTCATACTATGAAATCATGAAGACATACAAAGATATCGGGTTAGGATACGAATCGATCCATGCTTGTATAAATGATTGTTTTTTATTTTGGGGATCAGATGAGAACAAAATTCTCAATAATTGTCCAATCTGCAACGAGAGTAGATGGAAAAACCAAAAGACAAACGGGAAGAAAGTTGCCAACAAGGTGTTGCGTTACTTTCCGTTAAAACCTAGACTACAACGTATGTTCAACACAAAAGACATCGCAAAGTGGATGACTTGGCATGCTACTGGACAGTCTAAGGAAAACGGTAAGATGAATCACCCGTGTGATGGTCAAGCATGGAAAAATTTTGACATAATGAAACCTGAGTTTTCTCGTGACCCTAGAAACGTCCGATTAGGGTTGGCTGCTGATGGTTTCAATCCGTTTGGCAACATGAGTCAAGGTTACAGCGTGTGGCCGGTGATATTGACAACATACAACACACCCCCTTGGATGTGTATGAAAGAGACTTCTTTAATGTTGACGATGTTAATTCCTGGCCCTAAATCAACTGCAAAGGACATTGATGTTTTCTTGCAGCCTTTGATCAAAGAACTCAAAGAGTTATGGATAGGAGAGTGGACTTTAGACGCTGCTACGGGTACTCATTTCAAAATGAAAGCGGCAGTTTTATGGACTATCAATGACTTTCCAGCTCGAAGTAGTTTGTCTGGGTGGGTTGGACAAGGCTACTATGCATGCCCCACATGTAATCAGGACACTCCATCGCTTCCTGTGAAGCATAAAATCGCTTATGTTGGGTATAGAAGATTCTTACGCGTAAGTCATCAACTGAGGAAAAAACATAAGGAATTCCATAGTAAACCTGAAAAGAAACCTCCTCCTAAAAGCTTTACCCATGAGGAAATCATGATTCAAATTAGTAAAGTCTTTAAACGTGTCTCAGGGAAGCATCCAAATACTTTAAAAAATAACCCTAAACCAAATCGACAAATCGAATTGAATTGGAGTAAGCGTTCTATCTTCTACGAACTGGAGTATTGGCCCGTTCTTCTACTAAAACACAATCTCGATGTCATGCACATCGAAAAGAACGTGCTTGAGAGTGTGCTGAATACCTTGTTAATGAACGACAAATCCAAAGACACGCTAAAGGCAAGGCAAGACTTGAAAACTTTGGGAGTTCGAAAGGAGTTGTGGCTCGTTGATAAAGGAAACGGGAAGTTCGATAAGCCTCATCCAACGTACTCTTTCACACCAGAAAACAGAAAACTTTTTTGTAAATTCATCAAAGGAGTTAGACTACCTGATGGGTTTGGATCGAACTTCAAGAAAAAAGTGACCGCTGATGATAACAACATAACAGGCCTAAAATCTCATGACTGTCATATAATGATGCAGCGGTTACTTCCTTATGGAGTTCAGCGATACTTACCTAAAGACATTTCAACCCCATTAATCGAGCTCTGCTTATTCTTTAAGCAGATTTGTGCTCGAAGTTTGATGCAGCAGGACATGGTGAAAGCTTAAAAGCAAATGATCGAGGTTATGATTAATTTAGAGCAAATATTTCCTCCTGCTTTTTTTGACATAATGATTCATTTGGTTATACATTTACCTGAAGAGGCTATTCTAGGTGGCCCTGTTTACTACAGGTGGATGTATCCATTTGAAAGATACATGAAAAAACTAAAAAATTATGTCCGAAATAAAGCCAAGCCTGAAGGTTCTATAGCAGAGGGTTATGTTGCAGAAGAAGCATTAACTTTCTGTTCGCGTTATCTTAAGGATGTCGAGACAAGATTTAATCGTCTTGACAGAAATGATGACGGTTTTACAGAACAACCAAATAAATTCCAGGTGTTCCAGTTCGTAGGCAAACCGGTGGGTAGAGAACGCCCGACCATGTTGAATACAGATGTTATGCAGGCAGTTGTATGGTTTATACTTAACAACAGTCCTGAAATAGAAGCAGACATCCTGGCGTACAAAGAGTACGTTTCTTATTTTTTATATTTTGAAGAACCCTTTTTTTTTCTTAAGTTATTTGTTTCCGGTGACTTATTCATTACCTTTTTGCAGTGAATTTCCTAACGATACCGTGGAAACAAGTTTTCCTCCCTGGTTCAATCACAAGGTAAACACATTAGATATATTACCTTGTAGTCCAGAGTTATTGCTCATCTAAATCTGTTTGTATCTCTTTCGTAGATTCGTGAAAAGAGCGTGGCAAAAGACCCAAGTTGTAGTCCCGAGTTACTCTCTTTGGCATGTGGACCTTCATCTAGTGCAAGTACATACACCGCATGCATAGTGAACGGTGTGAAGTTCTTGGTGCATGAGCGCGATAAACTTCATACCACTCAAAGCAGTGGAGTTTCAACACCCGGGCCTGATGGAGTTATGTATTATGGTCAACTAGAAGAAATTCTAGAGCTCACTTATATGGGCAACCGTAAGGTTGTGTTGTTCCGATGTATATGGTTCGACACCCGTAACCCTACTAACCCTACGCCACGCTCCAGACGTTCTTACATTGATCATGGCATACATCATATTTTGACTGAACGGGATGCTTTTAGAAATCAACAATACATTCTTGCGACACAAGCAACACAAGTCATCTACCTTGAAGACCCTGCTAGACGACCACCTCATTGGAAGGTTGTCGAAGATGTTCATCATCGGAAGATCTGGCATGGGGATGTGGTAGATTCTTATCAGGATGTTATACATGGCAGCAGTTCATCTGATGTTGCATTGTCTGTTGGTTTAACTGGTTTTGAGTATGCGAATTTGAGTGTAAATGATGAATCAGCAGAAGTGGACGCCCCACCAGATGTTGTTGCTGAAGAAGATGCTGATTTTGTTACTAATGAAGATAACGTCGTTGCCCATGTCCTTGATGATGATGATGTTGACGTGTCTGATGATGATGAAGTGAACCCCACTATTGTTGTTGAAGAAGTTTTATCTAGTGATGATTTTGATTATGACAATTAATTGTTTTTGAATTGTAATTTGATTATGACAATCATTGTTTTTAAATTGTAATTTGAATGAAATTGTTACTATATGTTTATATGAATGTGTATATTAGTGTTAATTGGTCCACGAAATTATGTGTTCTTTTACTTGTACTTTTACAGATGGCGTGTGTACAACCTAGATCACACGGCGGGGATGCTGGCGGTGATCCACCAAGACGGCCCTCATTTACTTTGCCGGGCTATTGCGCAGGTAATAAATTGCGATTTTTTATTTTATTATTTTATTTTTTATTATTATATAATTTTTATTGATAAAACTAATTTTTTTTACATGTATTTTCACAACTTAATAACTTATATTTGTAGGTTCAATGATCACCGGTGAGACGGCAAATCGGGCCTTAAGGAAGGCTTTTAGGGAGAATAACGGACAGCCTTTGCCTATAGGCTTTGATACCGATGATCAAGGCACCTTCACACCGGTAGGCACTTATGCAATGCAGTTAAGTAGTCTTATGGGGGAACAAGTGAAGCCACTTCCCCTTGATGCCGATTGGGAAGAAATTCCTGATTCTTATAAGGCGCATATAATGCCGACCCTACAGGTTATATTTATTGTTTATTTTATTTCTATTGTGATTGTTATTAACCGTTTAGATATGCTTGTTATATTTAAATTGTGTGTTTGTTTAAATGCGTATACTTTTTTGCAGACCTATTTCAACCTGGCGCCTTGGTTGAATAATGAGACCAGATTCACGGTTGGACAGAATGTTTATACGGTGGGGGAAGGATAGGACTTGGGCTATGGTTACAGCAGAGGACGCTATACCGAAAATACAAACACAGGCTCAAGTCTAGATACTTTGATATCCACGAGACACCCGCGGCGGCAAAGGCACATCCGCCACCCAAGAAATCCTGGGGGAACAGAACCCAAGAGGAATGGGAGATGTTGGTTGACTGGTGGTTAGACCCGAAACGGATGGCAAGATCGACCACAAATGCAGAAAATCGATCAAAAAACAAGATTATAACTTACCAAGGTCGACAGTCGTTCGTTCAAGGACGCAACATTCATGTAAGACTCGTTATAATTTTTGTGATTTTTAAAGGTTTTTATATTGTTTATATTTACCTCGTTATCAATTTATTTTATATTGTATGTATAGAGGGTCAACAATAACAATCAAAATGAAGACTTGCTTGAAACCTGGAGGAGAGGCCATTCAAAAAAAGATGGCACATTTGAGACGAGAGAGAACGAGACGGCTTACGTAAGTAGTTTATCTCTTAACATGCGTCATTATATTAAGTTACTTCTCATTTATTATTTTTTTCCTAACCTTTTTTTTTTTTTTTTTTTTGAAATTACACAGAATGAGATGAGGGCCCTTCAAGAGCAAGTCAGAGCCGGTCTCATCCCGTACATGAGCAGCTTGGAAATATTGCAGCGTGTAGTTCCGAGTGATAACCGCCAGAACTGGGCAGGCAGGGGCAGGAGGTTACCTGGTGGTGGCTCAACCGCTCGCAGGTTCACACGTGGGCATGCTACTGAAGATTACGTTACTAGGGAGCATATGGCAGAGGCGATGAGGGAAACCAAGGCTGCTCAAGAACGGGCTCGTCAGAGGCGATGAGGGAAACCAAGGCTGCTCAAGAACGGGCTCGTCAGGCTGAGGCAGAAGCTGCCGCGGCTAGGCAAGAGTCTGCTGCGGCTAAGGAAGCCGCTGTCGCGGCCCAAGCCGCAGTTGGGACATACGGATCTTACCTTCAGAATTTTTTGTCCCACTACAACTCATCACAAGGTAATCCATTTTCACCTCCCTTTCCCTCGGTACCCATTCCTACTCCTTTTCCCCCTCCCGGCCCTTATGGTTTCCAAGCTTCCACTTTCAACCCCAATAATGCATTTGCCGGTTGTTATCGCCCCACCTTTCCAAACTCTATCACGTGCCCAGGTACTAGTTCGAACTATGCTATGCCGCCACCAGACCTTAACCGGTACAACTCACAAAATAATCCCCATTTGAGCCAAAATGATCATATTGATAATAATGACTTGAATAATAATGATGATGATAGTGGGGATAATAATGAGGCGGGCAACGAGTCGGGTGACGAGTCGGGCGGCGATTCGGGCGGCGAGTTCTTTGAGGAGTAGGCGGGAAGTTAGTTTGTGTATTTTAGACTTATTAATATTATGGAATAGTATTGTATTTGTCGAATGTTATTTAGGAAATTTGAGACATGTTAGTTTGAGACATGTTATTTAGGAAATTTGCGCCTTGTTGGTTTGAGACATGTTAGTTTGAGACTTGTTAGTTTAAGAGTAGTTTACTTTGTATCGTATTTGTTAAATGGTATCGTAGAATTGTGGAATGTTATTCGATCCGTTTAGTAATTTGGTATTGTATCATATTGTCGATTTGGTATTGTGGATTGTGATTGATTACAGGTTGCATTTGTTTTGGTAGATTTTTTCCGGAAAAATATCCGGAAAAAATCTGGAAAATATGCAGTTTCCTGCATTTTTTTTTGGCCATCCAGGACAATTAGGGACGACATTGTCGTCCCTAATATACAAAGCATGTCGTGCCATTCTGCACAAAGTGGCCACCTGTTTTTCCACGTGTGTATACAATTTGGCACGACAATGTCGTGCCTTTTTGCAATTTAATTACTTTTTTAGGTTAATTTAAAAAGATTTAAAAAAAAAAAAAAAAAAAGTACGACATTGTCGTCCCAAATCTGATTTTTAGATTGAATTTTATTTGGGCCCCACAACATCTGTCGTCCCAAAGTCTAAAGAAAATGTCGTCCCAAATTTTTTTGGGTCAACACAATAGGGTCTACCAAAAAGGCACGACATGTCGTGCATTTTTTTCTTTGGGTCGACATTGTGTGCAATTTTGGGACGAGAAAGTCGTGCCAAATCTTACATTTTTTTGTAGTGAATGTCTCATTGTCAATATCAAAAGCATAAATCTTTTCAGGGGAATCCTCGTCAAGAACAATCCAGTGAATACTACCATTCAGAAAAGTCCCTCGGGGATACTTTAAGCAGGTGAGGAACATGACCAAGTTGTCTCCACTGGCCTTTGCCAAGGGTGTATACTTCAGCTTCCAACAGACGTGGTTGACTTGATGTAGGGTTTAATGGTAATTTTCTTTGGAAAATCCGTATCACTTTGTACTCCTTTGTCAATAAACCGATTCCAAAACCAGAAGCAATCATGGTATGTCTTAATCTATCGTGTTGTGACAATGGAAGGATAGTGTACTCTCTAGTGACTGGATTGCATATACAAGTGTTTTTTTTGGCTTTGGCAAGACATTGCCCGAAGCAGACCAAACCATCACTACTACACAAACAGGTTTTTCCCACGGTAAAATCCGTGGGAAATTCCGTGGAAAAAGGCCCTTTTCCACGGATTTCACACGAAATTATTCCGTGTGTAAAAACCCCGTGGGTAAATATTTTCCCACTGATTTTCCCACGGGGCGTTGACTTATTTCCCACGAATGTCATTGTGGATAATCCGTGGGTTTAATTTCCCACAGATTTCTCACAAAATTTCCCACAGTTTTTAGTAGCCATTTTTCACACATATCCGTAGTTTTTTTGCCACAAATTTCCAACGATTTTCACACTACAATTTCTCCCACAGATTTCTCACGAAATTTCCCACGGTTTCTAGTAGCCATTTTCCACACATATCTGTGGTTTTTTTGCCACAGTTTTCACACTACAATTTTTCCCACAAATTTCTCACGAGATTTTCACACAACTAATTCCCACGGATTTTACACGAATAATTTTCCCACGGACTTTCTAGCTTTCTTTAATAAATTTCTGGAAAAAAAATAAAATAAATAAAATATCTAGAATGCATAGATGACCAAATTGTTATACAATAACAGCAAAACCAAATTGTTTGATTTACACCACAGCAAATAGTTTACACAATGCTATAACAGTGAACAATTTAAATATACTAGCCGCTATCTATGTTGCTGAACGTGCTTCCAAAAATGAGTCCTTATCCTCCATCATTTATTCAATTCGCCATAATCCTATTTCTTCTAGTAAAACTTCTTACAACATTTGCACCTGCAAATAGTAAACACATATTATAGAGATACACTTGAAAACAGAATTTTGACTTATTTAGAGCCAATCGCATCAATATATATATATATTGCAGATGCTTATACTATTCTTTGTTCATATAACTATAAACTAAACATATTTAAAAGTCATTTAAATTGTCTACAAGAAAATGTCTTACAAAATCAAGGCTTTATTCAAGTAAGTTGCATAAAGCAAACATATATACCTCTTGAATTTCACAATGCTTAAAATTATCTTTTACGAACTCAACTTGCAAAGACATCACAATAGCCACAAACATATTATAAATGAAGCACTCGCAATTCTTTTCCTTAAGCAATAGCCATTTAGATATATGCATTATAGAAAGAAATAAAAGTGGTAGTTAAGTACCTTGTTTAGACTTTAGAACATGAACTGTGATAAATTCTAGTGTGAATTACCTTATAAAAACATAAACCAGTCACAATAATGTATGGCTATTTAATCTATAATGAGTTCATCACTTATGCACAAAACACCACAACTTGGTTTTAATCCCCCCCCAAACATATCATAATAAACATTGTTAGATTATTAGTCAAAAGCCAACATACAGCTTGTATAACACTAATAATTACAGCTTAACACACATACTTTTACAAATCTATTCGCACTACAAATACCATAAAACAACAAAAAAAAAATACTCACAGCTTTGAAGTCGTTTGTATAACCTGTAAGCTGTAGCACAACAAGAACTAAAAAAATATTAGTAAAATCATAACCATGTTAGAAGTTTGCAACTCAACTTTCAGGTTTAAAGCCACACCTCAAATGGTCTCTTTTTATTATATTAAGCTTAGGCTCAATTGACTACCACAAACAAGTACTCCGACAATGTGAATAACCTGAATGCTTCGAACTGCAAGTCATGAAATTAAAATGCTAGAGCTTTCGAAACCTGTACAATCACAAAAAATAGCAGACAAAACATAGAAAAAGTACAATAATCGATCTAAAAATAAATAACAGAAAATAACAAAAAGTAATTTACCGTTGATGTTTAGTGGTGAGGTTAGTTTGTGGTGGCGGAGGGGTGGCTAATATTTGGCGTTGTGGTGGTGGTTAAGGCTTGTTAGATGGTGGAGTAGTTTGGTGGGTTAGGGTTTGGCAAAGAATAAGTGAAGAGGCGGCTGAAAATGGGGGTTAGGAGAAAAGTGAATTAGGGATTTTGAGTTTGGGTGAAATTAAGGGCGGGAAAGGGAAAGTGGATTTTTTGTTTTCATTGTTGAGAATTTTTATTTAAACACTACCAAAACTTTTTTTTGTCTTTTTTAAATGATTAACCCGGTAAAATATATTAATTACAAAAAAATTAATGTACAATGGAATGTAGCAAAAATTCCACTTGAACCTCAAACAAAGGCTTCATAATATATACTCCCTCCGTCTCAAAATTATAGTCCCCGTTTGACTTTTTCGGTCTTTCTTTCATAACTTTGACCTTAAGTATTTTCGTTTGTGTTATATAATAATTTATGAAAATTATATGAATGGATTGTGTTTTAAATGTATTTTCATTTGGTATGATTTTTGTCAACTATTATATAACAAAAACAAAAATATTCAAGGTCAAAGTTGAAAAGGAAAGACCGAAAAAGTCAAACGGGGACTATAATTTTGGGACGGAGGTAGTACAAAATAATGTTTATAACATGTCATTAGGGCTGTAAACGAACCGGATGAACACGAACGGAGCCTTGTTCATGTTCGTTCATTTAATTTTAACCGGACAAATAAACGAACACGAACGTTTATTCGGACAAATTTTCTTGTTCATGTTCGTTTATTAAAAAAATGAGTTGTTCATGTTCGTTTATGTTCGTTTATTAAGACACTAAACGAACGAACATAAATGAACATAGACAAATAAACATAAACTTTACTAATCTATGCACGATATATTGTTTTATAAGCATTTTTTTATTTAAACAACCCAATTTTTAAAATTATACAATTAAAAGATATGATATACGAATATTAAATAAATAAATGAACATAAACGAACGTTAACGAACGCATAATCGAACGTTCACGAACATAAATGAACGGACGCGACTTTTGTTCATGTTCGTTCATTTAACTAAACGAACGTAAAATACGGTTCATGTTCGTTCATTTAATAAATAAACGAACATAAACGAACTTTTTACCGAACGGATCATGAAATGTTCACTGAACGTTCAGTTCGTTTACAACCCTACATGTCATAAACACATACAACTCTAGCAACAAACAAAATAACCAAAACACAAAAGCTACCTCCTTAAAAACTTTCTTAAGTAAAACCAGTGAGAAAAACCCAGTGAAGGAAAAAAGAGTACAACTCTCAAGTCGAGCTCCCATCTTCAACCATACACGAACTTGAAATCTTCCAGTCATCTAATAACATCCGAACATTTAACATGGGTCGGTAACATTTAACGACATTTAATAAAACAGGTTTTTTATTGGTTTAATATTGTTTTTAATAGGTTCTTGCGACAACAATAAGCTTTCAATATAGTTATTGATTTCCCAACAGGTTTTTGTATTGTTTTTAATACAGTTATTAATATGTTCTTGTTTTAATATAACCCGAAAACCGAATTTGAATTCGGTTCGGTTTTTGGGTTGACCCGAATAACCCGAATTTCATAATTTATTTTTAAAAAATTAATAACTATATAGATATTTAGCAAAAAAAAATATTTCAAACATATTCGGTTCGGTTATTAGTCGGGTTCGCAAACCCATATCCAACCCAATGAAAGCCATAAACAGAGATATGTAACATATACGTCTAGACATCTACACATATACAACGGTTTGTTACAGAAAAAGGTTATACTTGAACCTACACATACACTTGTGATACTGGCATAAATAGTTCCATTAATAGATAAACACATATAATATGAAACTACTCGAGTTTGCTTCACTCGTCCCTTGTACTCGTTGCATCCAATTTGTATCCATTGCATCAAATTCCCTTTCTTTATAATGACTCGACCTCGAACCTTGATCGTCTTAAAACCGAACTTATCAACCTGGGTGTAGCTTCCAAATACCATTCTAAGTATTTTTTACAAATCAGAAATTCAAATGAACGTTGGCTAACTTTCATAATAATACTTTTTCCAAACGACATCAACTCATGTAATTTTGTATTGATGTCTTCCTCAAAATCAACATTTAAAGTTGTTTGGATCATTGAAGAACAAAGATCATTAGCCACAACTATGACGTCTTCGATGTTGTCTTCTTCCCTACCAAATCCTCCTTTCCCAACAAATCCTTCTTCTGTCTCAATGATATCTTCAATATCGGTATCGTAAACTGGCATCAATTCTTCTTCATATAGATCATCATCAAATACTGGAGGTCCTTCAGAATCGTCACCCGCCACACCATAATCTCTCCATTCATGAGAAGATGAACCATCACCCTCAAAGAACGGATATTCCAACTCTTTGCCTTCACTTCTCCTTAAAGACATCATAATCAGGAACTTCGGCTCTTGAAACTACAAACACATATGAAGACATACTATGTAATGTGTGAATATGTAAGTAGGCAAAGCACAAAAATGGTATTTTATGTGGGAAATCCGTGGGTATTTACACACGTATTCCTCACAGATTTATTAAATTGGTAGGTAATCTGTGGGAAAGTACACACATATTTTCCACGGACATAATCGTTTTCTTTAACTTTTTTGATATATTGTTACACGTTCACGCATATATATATATATATATATATATATATATATATATATATATATATATATATATCGATATACCTAGATACAAAACATCTATAGATACAAAGAAAGTTATAAACAAACATAAACATATACGTGTAGATGTCCACACATATACACATATACAATGGTTTGTCATGTTGATATTTCCTACAAAAAACACAAGCACAACATTTTGTGTGAAATACGTGGCTAGTGACCCACTGATTTCCCACAGACCGGTTAAATAGTTACTTTATACCGTGTGAAATTCGTGAGTAATGGAACTAAAATTTGCCACATACTTTTTTCCATGGCTAATATGTGTGAAATGTGCCACAAGTTTCCCACGAACTTCTAATAAACACAAATAGTGTGAATATGGTCGCAAATCTGTGGGAAATTTGCGACGAATTTCCCACAAAAACTTTATACCGTGTGAAATTCGTGAGTAATGGAATTAAAATTTGCCACATACTTTTGGCTGTGGCTAATATGTGTGAAATGTGCCACAAGTTTCCCACGGACGTCTAATAAACACAAATAGTGTGAATATGGTCGCAAATATGTGGGAAATTTGCGACGAATTTCCCACAAAAACTTTATACTGTGTGAAATTCGTGAGTAATGGAACTAAAATTTGCCACATACTTTTGGCCGTGGCTAATATGTGTGAAATGTGCCACAAGTTTCCCAATAAACACAAATAGTGTGAATATGGTTGCAAAATATGTGGGAAATTTGTGACGAATTTCCCACAAAAACTTGGTCAACAATTTAGTGTGTAAAGAGTGAGAAATCCATTGGAAATTTACTACATATTTCCCACCGAAATTTGGTCAACAATTTGGTGTGTAATTTGTTGGTATCTCGTGTGAAATTTCACACAATTTCATTTCTGTGGGAAAATTTTTGTGGGAAAAATCAGTTTGTGTAGTAGTGCATTGACTGAACCCATTATATGTACTTCAAAATTTTCTAAAGTAGGTACACGATTAAGATCAAAATTCATGACAGGATCATGGCCTAAACGCGTGTCATCTTTAAGCTCCCACCACTTCAAAATGCCTGGATCATACTGGGGCGAAGGTCTCTGAGAGCCGGAGTCATGATGAATTATGATGCCTGCCGGTGATCTCGAGAGGTGAAGTTTAACAAAATAAGAGTCAGAAACAAGTTCACGCCAATTCTTGCATACACACTTGGAGTGAATGATTGTCTTGATAGGAAGCCTTGAGAGAACATCGGCCATCACATTTCCTGGTAAGTCCTCTATCGTCGTATTGAAAGATGACATGATGATTATGTTTTGTACGATTGGTCTATTAAGTTAAGTATCATAATGCACCGAGGCATTTTATCAGCGTCCATAACAACAAAAAAAAAAATGATTAATCATAAATGTTAAAAGCAATTCACATATAGAATAGCTGTAAACACTACACAATTAAACATGTAAAATTCTATCAGTTAAGTTTACCAAACACTTGAATATCACTTGTCGTTAAATCTTTCAGCAGTTAAATAACTTATATGACGAGTTTGTGTGTTGTTGTAACGGAAATGAAAGGGGGTGTTTGGGTAAACTCGTTATATGATAACGTAAAGGTTGGGGAGTTAGACTGAGCCGAATACTGCCAAGCTTGACCTCGGCTACTTAAACTCGAGCTTAATTAATTTTACATTTCAACTCGACTCGTTTTCTTACGAAGATTAAGTTATTACATGCTTATAAAAAGGTAATTACAATGTGTTTTAATCGAAGCTCGATACGTTTCGTGAGTTTCAAATCTAACAAAATAACTTAAATGACAACATCCTTTAATATACTAGTATCATACACGTATGTAAAGAATAACTTAAAAGTAACAAAAAGCCTAGATACACAGTCAAAATCAGCTACAAAAGAAAGTCAAAATCAGCATTAAAAAACTTGGGTAACACCATATATAATTATAGACCTTATATCAATGTACTTTAAATTCAACAACATTATAACATGCATTTACATTCTATATATGTTGAGTTTATGATATATGAAATACAATAAAACATAAAGACATCAAGAGTACACAGCGGAAGACTTAAGATCATAACAAATAAATTAATTAACTGAAAGTATGCGTAACGTACCTCTTGCGAATGTCAAATCCCTCGAGCAAAGCAAAACAACCCTCGAGCAAAGCAAAACAAAGAAGTACTAATTGGTGTAAGAATAATGTCTTACAACCACGTTCTTGTACACACGAATTAACCAACGAATCAAGCGATTGCTAGATCTAACACAAGTCCTCGTTTAAGAAAAACGAAACCAAACTCCCTTACAAATGGGGTGTTCGGCCAAATATGGACAAAAGAGAGGAGAGGAGAGATCTAGGGTTAATTCAATGCACAAGCGTATGAAACCCTAGAACCTAACCCTCCTTATATACTAGTAGGTAAACTTAGGGAACAAGTTAGGGGATTAGGCTTTGTAAAGGCCCTATGGCCGGCCATGATGGAAAGCCCAAAGCCCAAACCATAACTTTTCCAAGTTTTCCATTTCTAGTCCTTCTCTTTTCCATTTAACGGTCGTTAGTCATTTTTCCTTTAAATACTTAACGATCATTAACCGGACTTAATGTGTAATAATTAATCGTAAACATAAACATTAATTATTAACTTTAATTCTCATTCGCTAATGTGTGCAATCCCGTGGTCACGAGTTCGAATCCGGACATTCACATGTTTGTAAATATATACATTTCCAACAGCTCCCACTTGGATATGTTTACAAAACGTGAAATGACATTGGTTAGCGTCTAGCAACACGCCAATGCCCCCGGTACAACTCGTGTATGGTTTTCTGGAGAAAAACCAAGTTTGATGATTCATCATCATATTCATCCTTTTGTTTCTAATACCATGTTAATAAGAATATGGATCTCACTCATTTCTTAATTAACTATTCTGTTTCTCGCTTTATATGATTGATTAAGATTACCAATTCTTCTGAACATATTCCAGAAGACCTTGGGCATGGCCATGCAAACATCTTAACAACCCTACGAGGGGCCCAGTAGTATTATACTTCAAAATAAATTTGAAGGAAACAAATCCCATTTTGACTACAAGCAGGATTCATAGATTTCGCAACACTTCTGAAAACAACCCTTATAACTACCAGTTACGTATAGCGTTAGATTGCTTCACAAAAATGCACTACATCCATGACCTATCTCTGGTATCTCAAGTCAGAGGATAAATATTCATGATATACTTAATGACAAAGACCCATAAAGTATCATCATGTGGGTGGGATAAGTCCTATACTCAATTCATTGAATATCATCTGAAATTAGTCATGCTACGCATCAATATACTTTCAAGTATATTCTAACTAATACTCAGATTTGTCTTAATTCAATATCATTCCCATGTTATTGATTGACAATGGACTATTTAGAATAACTTAAGTTATTCATGGATTTAAACATGCAAATACAAGACACAATATTATAAATGAAATTAAACGTATACCGTACTTTAATTCATTATAAATAATAATTGTTTAACATCCTTTATCCAAATACTAAATAGATCATTGCATGATAATTTTCAGTTAATGAATTTTGCCACAAGTCATGCAACTCATACTTGTTGACAAGGCATAATTTCAACTAACTTTGATCTACAAGAATTTTGAGAATACTTATTTCAAAAATTCAATAATTGAATTTCTTGTATGTGTTTACACATATCTTGATATTGTCATATCATTCCATAAGGTGCGTGATAACCTGAACCACCTTTATATGACAATCATCTTTCAAAACTTTTAAAGTTTTAAAGTATTCTTCATTCTTTAATGCATAATGCAACTATGCTCTTAGTTGAGCATAACTAGTCAACATGGTCATCATCAAGGATACCATGACTAGAATTGAGTGTCATCTCAATTATACCAGCATCATTGTGTACATCAATGAAACTAAGTATGACAATTATAATCTTTATACTTTTATTTAATGTATCTAGAGAAGAATATTCAATCATAGTTAATTGCTTAAATATGATTAATATTATTATCACTAGACATGCATTAAATATGTGTACAATATTGTCCATATGATTTCTACACAAATATTTAAACCACTAGGGTTTCCATCCTTTGAAGAAACTCATATTCATTATTAAGATAAACCAAGTATCTAAAGTTGATTATCTTTATGGACAACATCTCAACATTTATAGTATGATTGATTTACCACAATTCAACATTTGGTAAATTTATCATTATGATTAACAGGCTTACCATGATCCTGTAACTCATATTCCTCAACATATTAAATATCTGAGATATCCTTACGGATCTATGAATGACAATTCCATCATATTGAGGTCTATCATATACATGTTTAGCCTCATCATGATATTTGCTAGTGCATTTTAGAAGATTATGTATTTTGTAATTCAATCTTCAAGATTTAAACAAAACTCCCACTTGCCTTTAACAATTTAAAGATTACCTTTAAATAGTTTATCAAGTAGAGCAACAATACATTGTTCTCTTTTGGGATGTTACAAAAAACATTGACAGTTCCTAACATTAGTTTGTTACAACTCACTCTATAAGTAGTTTAACAAATTCAGAACTTCATTTATAAGACTTAATGTGATTCATCACATTCCATAAACAAATGGTGTCTTATTAATCTTCTAGGTTGGAGTCTTATTGAGTATATTCAATCTATACTCAATCTACTAACCTTGATAACTTTTGGAAGAAACTATAGTTATCTTGAATCAAACAATGCCAATAGATTTTGATTCTTCTAACTGAACATACCATAAAACTATGGTATTTCCTTAGAATTAATATTGTAAGATTAATCTAACAATATTTAAGATAACCATCTACTCTTTGGTTTATCATATTTACCAACAAAGTAAAACTTAATGGTACAATAGAATTACCAAGTCAATTGCATGTATTATAACACAAGTATTTTTGACCAAGTCAAAAGATATAACAGTTATAATCCCACTATACGTTATAAGTCTTTGATCAACTCATTGACTTCATGCATATGTCTTAAAACATAGCAAGTTAACGTCTTACTTTATATTCTAAGTCTTGTATTAAAAGACTTCATGTTTGTGACTTTACAAAATCATAAACATTTATAATTAAAGTAATTATGAACACTGCCTCGAGTTTCAATTAATATTTCAAGTTAATATTTACTACATATATTTAAGTCATTCAACGAATACTCAATTCAAAGTAGTATTAGATTACTTCATTTAATTATATCATTCCATGAAATTTTCCATGTAAGAAACTGCAGAATCATCCATGCTCGTTCTCACGACACGTGGATATTTTACCTTGGGCTACAATCTAGTTCACGTTCTCACGTAACATAAATTGTAACTACAAGTGTTTCTTAAATATTGAATGACATAAATATATAAAATAAAGTAGTCTTTGTTATCATCTTGACACATGTTCTTAATAGGGCAATCATACATATTAAATATATAATTCCTATTAGAACGTAACTCTCTTACCTTGCGATCAAGAGAATTCATTTAAATCATATTTATATGTGTTGTATCTTGCACACAATAAAGATTTCTCCCACTTGTGCATGGAACAACATCATGTAGCAGATAAACAACACGATGCACGTTCGTTTATTTGATTAATATGATTTGTGTCATAGATATAACAAGTAGATGTAGAACTATATTGATTTGTAAGGAAACGCACATGACAATCCTTAAAAAACATAAGTGCCTACAATTGGAAAGTAATTATCTTTGAAGATAATCTGGGTTACTACACAGGAAATAAGGCTTGTAGCTCCCACTGAATTAGAAATCATTAAAATAACTTCTTATTCAGTAATGCAACACAAATGCTCCCACTGAATATGACAACATTGTAAGTGTTGCATAACCAGTGAAAACAACTTGCTTGCTTTTTACTTTCCTACACCTTTAAAGAACCATACGTACTCATTACTAAGGTACTAAAAGGTGTATTCTACTCTTTGAATGATGGGTTATCCATCAATGTTATTAACTTGAAAAATTGGGTATGCAATTTCTTCCTTAACAGGTCTACCTTCCCCATACTGGTATGTAGCACCTTTAAAGGTTAAAGTAAACCAACTAGATAAATTAAGCTAGTTTTCCTTTTACGAATTTTCATGGTAATTTGTCTAGCTTCTAATTTTGTAACTCATATACATGTTTTTCAGTTAACCAACATTCATGTTTGTTACAAAAGGATTCATTCACCTAATAAAGGTAATGAAATCTTTATGGAAAATATGACGTGCAATTCATTGCTATGAGTTACATTAGAATTAAGACAATTCAAAACGTTCCTATTATACCTTTCTCATTCATGAAAAGGAATAGGATTGAGTCTAATGCTTCTCCCATGGAAAAGAGACTTCGTTTGTCTTTTCAGTAAATTATTCTCGATCAAACATTTGTTTGAAAGCAGAATGGAGCAATTTACTGATCAAAGACTAAACTTTGTTTACGGTTAAATGTTGCAATTATACATTCAAAAGAATTACAAAATTCAATTTTAGTATTTTCGATAATTAACCTTTTTCAAGAAAATTAATTACCCATGGTTCATAAGCATATAACCATTTAATTTTCACTGAAAAACTAGGATCCAAATTGTCATAATCTCATTACATCAGTTGATCTGCTAGTAATGAACCTTATTCAAAGTGGTAGAGCTTTTGCTCAATTGCCAATTTCAATTGCAATTCCTAGATTTATGGGATTTACATATAGCCAATTTCAATTGCCATGTAAACATGTTTTATCCCATCTTATGCCTTGAGTTGCCAGTTCTCACTACAAAACTCAATTAAGTTGTCCAACTTAAGAAACTGCAAAATCGTCCATGCCCGTTCTCACGACACGTGGACATTTTACCCTTTGATTACGATCTAAGTCACGATCTCACGCAAATAAAAGGTAATCTTAGGTGTTTCCGTTTCGTTGGATGGCATATAACTTAAATTAAAGGGTAATAATTTTGATGTTAAATCAAATATGTACAAAGATGTCATGCATTCATCTTCGTAACATAGGTTTTATTAAAACATTTATATCTTGTTTTAATGTTTAAGTTTTTCATCATCAAACTTTAATTGAGGTATTGGTTTCACCAATCAAGGAATTTAGTGTTAATTATCATCCATTATACCGTACTTTTGCATAAGTGTAAACACTTAGTGTTTCGGATAATTACCACCTAAGTGGCGCATGGAATCAACACTAATTCGCCCTTAAGATGAGCTTGCACATTTAATGACTTACTAAGTAGCTCCACTCGAACTTACAGGGGGCAGAGGACCAGGTACGTGCTAAAGCACAACCTTAGACATCCATTCAGTGTGACTGTGCGCACTTCTTTAAACCCCTTTTATTAGTTCATTCTCATGGGTGAGCCGTTCAGTCATTTGTACCAAAGTCATCAATCAATTAAACGATTATGATTACTATTCTTAAAAAATACATGTTTCACCATTGTTTAGATCAGTTTATTTTTCTTGTAAAAATACCCTTGTTACAAAACATAAACAAGCAAGTATTTAAAAAAAATAAACAAATAAACAATAAATGCATAACAAATAAAGTCATGCATATCAAATAGCCACATGCAAACGGTTTAGATAAATCCTATTAATTAACCAATTAATATATATATTGAGGTCTTCCCCAATATTAGATCTATCCAAATTAGTGTATATCACTTAACCACGAAAGACATACAATAAAAGCAGATCCATGATAAAACATGCATGTAATTATCATGGACATAAAATTACACTTAACAATTAATGCAATTAAATCAAAGTTACGCATATACACATAAAGTTGTATGCATCTTAGGGTTTCTAATCCAATTAAAACAATAGTTTACAAAACCCTAACTAGGGCACCAAATAAAACGCCCCCCCTCAAAATTAGGGTTTAGGTTTTGCAAACCCTAGATCTAAGCATACAAATAATAACACATTCATGTTTATTTTAATTATGTGTTTCAGTAATTAATTACTTGTTATACAAGGCTCGTGATGCCAATGTTGAGTTTATGATATATAAAATACAATAAAACATAAAGACATCAAGAGTACACAACGGAAGACTTAAGATCATAACAAATAAATTAATTAACTGAAAGTATGCGTAACGTACCTCTTGCGAATGTCAAATCCCTCGAGCAAAGCAAAACAACCCTCGAGCAAAGCAAAACAAAGAAGTACTAATTGGTGTAAGAATAATGTCTTACAACCACGTTCTTGTACACACGAATTAACCAACGAATCAAGCGATTGCTAGATCTAACACAAGTCCTCGTTTAAGAAAAACGAAACCAAACTCCCTTATGGGGTGTTCGGCCGAATATGGACAAAAGAGAGGAGAGGAGAGATCTAGGGTTAATTCAATGCACAAGTGTATGAAACCCTAGAACCTAACCCTCCTTATATACTAGTAGGTAAACTTAGGGAACAAGTTAGGGGATTAGGCTTTGTAAAGGCCCTATGGCCGGCCATGATGGAAAGCCCAAAGCCCAAACCATAACTTTTCCAAGTTTTCCATTTCTAGTCCTTCTCTTTTCCATTTAACGGTCGTTAGTCATTTTTCCTTTAAATACTTAACGATCATTAACCGGACTTAATGTGTAATAATTAATCGTAAACATAAACATTAATTATTAACTTTAATTCTCATTCGCTAATGTGTGCAATCCCGTGGTCACGAGTTCGAATCCGGACATTCACATGTTTGTAAATATATACATTTCCAACAATATACACATCAGTAGAGCGAGTCTTTCTACACATAACTTAAAACTTGAAGCAATAAATCATAGTTTTACCTGTTTTGCTTGGTTTGAATACTGATAAAGGAGACATGACAGAAGAGAGTGAGGAACTAAATGTGAAAGTGGTGTGTGGTAGCTATGGTGGATGGTGTTTGTTCATCTGGAACAGATCTAGCTATGTGTGTTTTTTAACAAGTACAAAAGAGTTTTAAGTATGTTGGAATGTGGGAGGCAACAAAACAAAATAGGGCAACAAAGAATTTTGGTGTTTGTTTAAGTACAAAAGAGTTTTAAGTTTGTTGGCATGTGGGAGGCAACAAAATAGGGCAACAAAGAATCTTTTAGGAAACTTTTAGAGGGAGCTTTTAGGTTTGGAGGGAAATAAAGATTGGGTGGGAGTGAAAATTTTTGTTCATTTATAAGAAAACTAAAAAAGTTTAGTTATAAATATGAAAGTAAAGTCTTTTGACAATCGAAAGTTATTATGTCACTCGGATTTATTATGTTAATATACACCATGTAAAGTCGACGACATCGTTGTTAATATTAAGTTTATCTAGTTATTTGACTAAAAACGTAAGACATTGAATTAGTCATTACAATTAGTAGAACACGATACAACTCATCATAGCTTTTGTGAACCACTACAAATATTACGACATGAATACAATAATTCATTTTAACCGATAAAAACTCAATATCAAAGCTAATGAGATAAATATTTTACTAAACATCATTTTTGTCTATGTATGATGCTTGTGGTATCGAATCAAACTTGAAAGATCATATCTTCTATATGTCTTGTAGTATGTACTCAGCATTAATATGAGAGAATAAATTTTGACCACGGTAACTAAAATATAACTTGTTTGAGATGTTACTAACTTATGATCTCAATATAACCTAAAGGTGTAAAAGAGTCCAGCCTTCAAAAGTTACTCGAGCTTTTCTCGTTGAAAGCCTGACTCCATCCCAAGCTAAACCTCATTTTTAGGCAATTAGGTAAAACACTTGCAACAAATTAAACATATTACAACTAGTTACGACTTTCATCGAATACGGTTTTTCGCAGAATTCAATATGTATATATGATACCTACTTATGAAAGCTTTATATAGTAACACGACATAAATAACCCAGTGAAGCTCATCGATATATGATGAAGGTATCTAGGATTTCTGAAGACATTTATAATTATGACCGTTATAGAATCTCAACACATCACGTTGTATTCGTTCTACACATGAACTCAACGAACGAATAGTGTGCGCTACAAAGTACATCACAAGGATTTCTTCCTTAATGTGCTAGACGAATTATGCAACAATAGTGTTTTCTTGATGGATGATCAGGTCGGTGCAATCTAAACAATCATATCACCGTTTAAGATTTTATCTAAAACAATAATGCTCTTATGGGGACCGGATATGCTTGTTCATAAGAACCAAGAGTGATAATTTGTCTTAGATTTATTTTTGTCTTCTGTTGCAACCGAATTGCAACGGAAAAAATTAAAACACATGTAAAAGAAATTAGTTTATATTTTGCAACAGATTTGCACCCATTTTCTTTGTCGTTGTTATGGTAATTCGTTGCATTACGGTTGCAAATTTGCAACGGAAATCGCATTAGCCAGTTTTTATAGTCGTGGAGGGAGTGTGCGAATCGAACTTGGGTGAGCAGGTTTAACAATTGTCACCATTATGTTTGTGTTTCCTTTTCTCAACAAATATTTACTACTTATGTCCACTCATCTTAGTTAATAAGATATATAATGTGTGCAATGACCATGCACGGCCCGAGTCTCGTCAAATTTTCATATCCGTTTTAGAAGTTATTTGATGGAAGATTAAAGACTTGTTACAAGTTATTTGTATAACTAATAACTACATAACAAGCACTTGTTAATTTATCTTATATATCTATTTACTAATCGCTAATTCATAGGAGGGTCCTTGATGCTTAATCAAGCAGTAGTTTTTTCAAGTCACTCAACACATTTAATGAAATCACTTCAAGTAAAATCATAGAATAACTTGCGAGTATGATTCGGAAACTGTTAAGAAACGAATTCTCCTGTTTTTGGCCATTTCTCGGGCAATGAAAAACCTGAGGGTTGAGCGTATTTGAAGGATGAATATGTTCAAGTGTGTAACATTTCATCCACGTACACTAGTATCCAACAGTTAAGTAAGCGTCTACTAATAACGTATCTCATGTAACTTAAATCCACCCAAGCATGGATCGTTCAGCTGTGATAAATAAACATTTCAAAGTCGAGTCATGAGCTAATAAAAATTAATGCCAAGTCGTGCAACATGACATAAATCCTTAAGATATCAATAACACAATCACATACTTGGCGATACAAATGTAAAACTACTCAAGATGATGTATATCAAGAGGTCCTACACAAGATGCGAACAAGTGTCGGAAGGAACTAAGGATTGTTAGTCTGTAATATGTACTCGGCTCAAGCCCAAGCCCGAATTCCAGAATATTCGGTATTTACCTATTTATATGTACATTGTATTGAAAAGTAATCAATCAATAAAATCATCATTCCTCATTATACCTTTCTACAGTTTTGTTTTAAAACATATCATATAAAAAAATATTATTATTGTTTGGATCATATCATAAGATGGCAGCAGAAGATAAGAAAACAGTTTATGACTTCACTGTCAAGGACGTAAAAGGGCAAGATGTGGAGCTTAGCAAGTACAGGGGAAAGGTTTTGCTAATTGTCAATGTTGCTTCACAATGTGGCTTTACTAATTCTAATTACCCTGAGTTGACAACCTTGTACCAGATGTACAAGGATCAAGGTCTTGAAGTTCTTGCATTCCCGTGCAATCAGTTTGGAGGACAAGAACCTGGAAGCAATGAAGAGATTCAAGAGTTTGCTTGTACTCGTTTTAAAGCAGAATACCCCGTCTTTAGCAAGGTGAATGTTAATGGGAAAGATGCAGACCCTTTGTACAAATTCTTGAAGTCTAGCAAAAAAGGGTTCCTTGGCGACAGTATTAAATGGAACTTTACAAAGTTTCTAGTCGACCGTGAGGGAAATGTTGTTGATCGATATGCACCCACCACAAGTCCACTCGGCATCGAGAAAGACATAAAGAAGTTGTTGTTGGTTTTATGGATATAAATTAGTAGACGTGAGTTAGGATCGAACTCGAGACTATGTGATTGCACACTTTACGTATGAGAATTTAAAGTTAATAATTAAATATAAACGTTATATTTATTTATTTATTAAACGAAATAACTAACGGACGTTAAGTAATTAATGTAATGGACTAACGGTCGTTAAATGTTTATGGAAAAGGATCAAATTGCAAAAGTTGGGAAGGTTCCGGAATCCCTTTGAGGGACTCCAAACCGATCGGCCATAGGGACAAAACAAGGAAAGAAAAACCAACTTGTTCACCAAGTTTGCTTGGGTATATAAACAAGGCTAGGGGTTTTATTTTTCCATCTCTTGTGCTCATTAGCTAAACCCTAAAAATCAGTTTTGTGTGTATTTTTTGTCTACAAACCGATCGGCCACCTTATAGGTGTCGATACACCACTTTTCCACAAACAAAGTTATTTGTTTTATAAAAACTATCATTACTTTAATTCGGTTTAGTACGTGTGTACAAGAACATAGTAATAACACACTATTGTTATTATCTTGGATTGAATTACAAAACAGTAAGAGGTAATTCATATAATCCTAACTAAATCAAATTAGGGTTCATCCGTTGCTAGTTTGTGGATTTGATTCTTGTTCGGCTAGAATCAAGAAAAGGTACACATATCCTTGTTTATGTTAATTAATTATTCGTTAATCTTTCCTATACGCTTCCGCTTGAATACTTTGATGTTTTGTGATTATTTATTTGAATGTCTTGATATATAATTCCAACAGTGGCATCACGAGTCATTGGTTTTTAATGAGTAATTAATTACATAAGCGCGTAATAATACAAATACTTGTATGTTGTTTGACATGTTAATCTAGGGTTTATGTTTATGTTTTGGTCGATTTTTTTTAATTATTGGGGCGTACCCCTATTTTTTTTTGGTCGACACATACATAAAATTTTTAGGGTTTTAAAAATTGTTTGCTAACCTTATTAAAACCTAGAATTAATATATTAGTTACGTGATTAATTCATGAATAATTTGTTATGTGTCATGGAATTTTTTATATGCGATCTTGTGACTATTTGTATAATTGTTATGATATATTCATGACTATACATGCATGTTAGTCATGGATAAATTACTTTGATATTGTTTAATTGTTAAGAATATTTAATTACGATAAATCTTGAATTGAGGAAGACTCCAATTGTATATATTAATGAATCAATTATGTGCAATTTGGTATATCATTAATTATCGGTTTACGCAATCGATTCGTCGATGTATGTGGCTCACTCTCAATTGAGAGAGTGAAAGCCCTAATTAATATATACATTAATTTAACCTAGATATTGATTGTTAA
This sequence comes from Chrysanthemum seticuspe, assembly GCA_019973895.1. Lineage (NCBI taxonomy): Eukaryota > Viridiplantae > Streptophyta > Magnoliopsida > Asterales > Asteraceae > Chrysanthemum > Chrysanthemum seticuspe. Next base: position 42,381,849 of record BPTQ01000009.1, read on the forward strand.
TAGGGTTTTATCGAATAAGTTGCATGTGGCTACTTGTTTACACGTATAAATTGTTTATTATGTGCGCATTGTTTTTTATTAGTTTATTTTTTATTGGTATTACTTGTTTGTTTATTATATGCGACAGTTTTAAACAAAGGATAATTTTGAATAGAAAAATAATACGGACTAAACAATGGCGAAATTTGATTTGTTTTGGAAGAGTTAAGTTTTCAATAGTTTAATTGATTGGTGACTTTGGTACAAATGACTGAACGGCTCACCCATTAGAATGAACTATAAAGGGGTTAATAAAGAAGTGCACACAGTCACACTGAAAGGATGTCTTAGGTTATGCTTTGCGCTTACCTGGTCCTCTGCCCCCTGTAAGTTCGAATGGAGCTACTTAGTAAGCCATAAAATGTGCAAACTCATCTTAAGGGCGAATTAGTTTTAATTCCATGCGCCATTTCGGTTGTAATTATCCGAAACACTAAGTGTTTACACTTATGCAAAAGTATGGTATAATGGATGATAATTAACACTAAATTCCTTGATTGGTGAACCCAATACCTCAATCAAAACTTTGATAATTTGATCTTTATGAATTGGTAATAAAAAGTTTTTTTTTTAATTAAATTTATGCTACAAGATGAATGCATGACATCTTTGTACATATTTGATTTGACCACATAAAATCAAAACTAGTACCCTTTTAAATTAAGTTATATGCCATCTAATTAAAAGGAACACTTGAAGTTGCAATTTATGTCATGAGAGTACTTGGCTAGATTGTGATGGAGAGGTAAATCTCTATGTAAAGTGAGACCTTACATGGACATATTTGCAGTTCTTTAAGTTAGACACTTAAGTTGAGTAGGAAGTGAGACTTGGACTCAATGGCATAAGATGGGATGAAACATGTTTATATTTGCAATAGCGTTGGAAAATATAAATCCCATAATGATCTAGGAGTTGGAAATTGTTTGCCAATTAATGTTCGACAGATTACCCTATTATGTGCTTTCGTTACTAGCATATCAACTGATGTAATGGAACTACGATAATTTGGATCCTAGTTTTCGAGAAAATTCTATGGTTATATGAATATTACCTTGGGTATTTTATTTTCTTGAAAAGTTTAATTATCGAAGATACTAAAATTGAATTTTGAAAATTCTTTAAATGTATTAATGCAACATTAAACCGTAAACGTAGGTTATTCCTGTATTGGTAAATTGATCTACACCTGTAAGGGTTTTTGGTAGAGTCAACTTTGCTAAAAGAATAAATCTAATCCTCTTTTCATAAGAAAGAGTGAGATTCAGTCCTATTCCTTTTCATGAATGAAGAAAGGTATGATAGGACAATTAGAATTGTCTAAATTCTAAATACATAACTCGTAAGCAAATTTTAATAGTTAAGAAAATTGCATATGTTCTGAGTTATTAAATTAGAAGCTAGACTAATTATTGTATAATTGGTAAAAGACAAACTAGTATATTTTATCTAGTTGTTTTGTTTTAAAAGTACTACTTACAATTGTTGGAATAGTAGAACTATTAAGAAAGAAATTGCATGCCCAATTATTTCAAGTTAATAGCATTGATGAATAATTCATCATCTACATAGTAGAATACACTCTTTTAGTACATAAGTAATTGTTATGTATGGACTTTCTCAAAGGTGTAGGGAAGTAAATAGAACGCCATTTTCTTTCACTGGTTAATGAAACACTTACAATGTTGTCAAATCCAGTGGAAGTGTTGTGTTCTTATTACTGAATAAGGAATTAATGTAATGATCTCTTATTCAGTGGGAGTTACAAGCTTTGTCATCTTGGTAGTAACCCAGATTATCTCTAGAATGTCTTACAATAATTACTTTCCACTTGTAGACACTTATGTTTTCAAGGATAGTCATGTACGTTTCCTTATTAGACAATGAAGTGGTTCTACATCTACTAGTTATGCTAATATCAATGACACAATCATATTAGTCATATAAACAAACATATGTCGTGTTGTTTATCTGCTACATGATGTTGTTCCATGCACAAGTGGGAGAAATCTATTGTGTGCAAGGTACAACATATAAATTTATGATTTAACGGATTCTCTTAACTGCAAGGTAAGAGATTAACAGTCTAATATAACTTGAACATATCTAATTCAAGAAACACTTGGTGTTGCAATTTACGTCATGTGAGAACTTGGCGAGATTGTAACAACAAAGTAAATCTCTATGTGAAGTCAGACCTTGCATGGACATATTTACAGTTTCTAAATTAGACAAGTATTTAGAACATGTGTCAAAATGATAGATATAAGACTACTTCAAATTAAATATTTATGTATTATTAGAATGACATAAATAAATGAAGTAATCTAATACTACTTCAATTTGTTTATTTATGTATTTTGGAATGACATAAATGAAAAATAATGCAATCCTACATTATTGTGAAGTAAATAAATTAACTTGAAATTACTATTGAAACCAAAAGTTGTGTTCATAATTACTTTAGTTAAACATGTTTATGATTCATTGTAAAGACATAAACATAAAGTCTTTTAAGACTTATAATAAAGTAAGACGTTAACTTGTTATGTTTTTTTATTAAGACATATACAAGAAGTCATTGAGTTGATCAATGATTTATAACGTATAATGGGATTATAACAGTTTATGTTTTCTTGATGAAACATGGATATGAAGTGACTTGGTTAAAAGGTACTTGTGTTATAAAGCATGTAATTGGCTTGGAAAGTCTATTATACCATTAAGTTGACTTAGTTGGTAAATAGGTAAGCCAAAAGGAATATGTTTATCTTATATATTGTTAAATTGTCTTACAATATTAAATTCTAATGAATACCACAAGTTGATGGTATGTTCAGTTAGGAAAATCAAATTCTATTTTATTTGTTTGATTCATGATAACCATAACTTCTTTCTTAAAAAGTAACAAGGTTAGAATATTGAGTATGGATTGAATATACTCAATATGACTCCAACCTAGAAGATTAATAAAACACCATTTCATTATGGAATGTGATGAATCACATTAAGTTTTAAAATTGAAGATTCTGAATTTGTTAAACTACTTATGAATAAGTTATTAACAAACTAATGTCAAGAATTATCAATGTGTATTTGTAATGTCCCAAATAGAGAACAATGTAGTTTTGCTCTAATTGCTAAGTATATATAGACAGTCTATATATTACAAAACGCAAGTGGGAGTTTTTTATCTTGAAAGATAAAATTACAAGATACATAATCTTCTAAAACACACTAGTAAATATCATGATGAGGTTAGAAATGTAATTGATAGACCTCATGATGATGGAATTTTCATTCATAGATCTGCAAGGATATCTCAGATATTTGACTTATATGCTGAGAAATATGAGTTACAGGATTATAGTAAACCTGATAATCATTATGATGGATTACCAAATATTGAATTGGAAAAATTACTCATACTATGAATGTTAAAGATGCTGTCCATAAAGATAATAAATTTTGGAAATTTGGTTTATCTTAATAGTTAGACTAGAGAATGGAAATGAGTTTCTTCAAAGAGATGAAAAACCCTAGTGGTTTGAATTTCTATGTAGAAATCATATGGACAATATTGTACACATATTTAATGCATGTTTCATGACAAGATTATTGATCACACTTAAGCAATTAATTATGATTGAATATTCTTTTCTAGACACATTAAATATATAAAGATGATAATTGTCATACTTGTTTTCATTAATATGAAATATGACAATGGAATATCAAAACTCTTTCTTGATAAATTACTTGAGCGAGGACGGTAAGTAATTGAAAGGTTTTTTGAATTCATATAATCTTTGAAAGTGCACGAAGTGCAAATAGTTCATGAATAGATAAATGCATGCATCTATGAAATTATTCTTATGTTTAATTATTAAATCCCATTTTCGATTTATAATTAAAATAAGATAAATTTTAAGTATTCCTGAAAGCTAGTGGGAGTATTATGTTAAGTTTGTTAAATCTTATATGTTATATAACATATAGTAAGTAACATTCCTTGTAAGCTAAATGTTAAGTCTTAGATTGGAATGAAACTTCACTTGTAAGATTTAAGAATTAAAACATATAACCTTGAAATATATGTTTATTGTTAATAAACATGTGCAGTAAAAATAAATGATTCTAATAAAACATGATATATCATTTGGGAAATTGATGAATATCTTTTGACAAGATAGAACGTAAATGAATTCTAAGGTTGACCTGTAGATTCATCATGTACATCATGTTGTGTATTAAAATTGTTGTATCATTCTTGAATAAGAAGTGATTTGACAACATTGATATCTAACTAAAAGTTATTAGATAACTTGTGTAATGAATATTCTGAAAGAATTACATCCTCAGCCTGGAATTGCTCCTAGATTCTATGGATAAACAATATGTCAAATGTTGTGCAAATTGTCATCAGCTTTAAACTTGAAAGTTAGGAAAGCATCAAACATTACACAATAAGATATTAAAGTTTACGGATTTTTAATGAGCATATTGTTGTTTGTATACAATAATGCTGGTTTAATTGAGATGACACTCAATACTAGTCATGGTAGGATTTCATCCTTGTTAATGGCCATGTGAACTAGTGGTGCTTATCTAAGAGGACAGTTGCATTATACATTAAAAGAATAAGAATACTTTAAACTTTAAAATGTTTGAAAGTTTAAATTGTCATAAATTGGTGATAGAGGATGTTACACACTTTATGAATTATTATGTGGATTGATGAATGCACACATACAAGAACTTCATTAATTGAATTCTTAAAATAAGTATTCTTAAAATTACGATAGATCAAGTTGGTTGATTTATGCCTTGTCAACAAGTATGATTGTCATTACTTGAGGCATAATTCATCAACTGAAATTTTCATGCATTGATCTATTTGGTATTTGGATAAGGGATGTTAAACAATTGTTATAATAAATCAAGTACTTGGTATGTTTGATTTTATAATATATTGTATCTTATATTTGCATGTTTAATCCTTGAATAAATTTATTCATTCTAAATCGTCCGTTGTCAATTAATGATATGGGATTATCATTAAATTAAGACAAATCTGAGAGATATGGCATAATATACTTGAAAGTGTATTGATGAGAATGCATACCAATTTCAGATGATATTCAATGAATTGAATATATGACTTATCCCAACTACATAATTTACTTTGTGGATACTGTTATAAGTAAATTATGAATAGTTATCCTCAGACTTGAGATACCAGATAAGTGTCATGAATGTAGTGCATTTCTGTGAAGCAACTTAACACTATACGTAACTGGTAGTCATAAGGGTTGTTTTCAGAAATGTTACAAAGTTTGTGGGTTATTCTTGTAGTCAAGATAGAATTTGTTCCTTCAAATTTATTTGGAGTTTAATACTGTTGGGCCCCTCGTAGGGTTGACAAGATGTTTGTGTGGCCACACCCAAATCTCCCCTAAATATGTTTAGATGATTCGGTAATCTTGGTCAATCACTTACAAACGAGAAACAAATTAGTTTTATAAAGAATGACTTAATTCCATATCTTTATTTAACGTGGTATTAGAAACAAAAGGATAATAATAATGAGAAATCATTAAAAGGTTTTCCAGGAGCCTTGCTCGAGTTGTACTAGAGGCATCGAAGTGTTGCTAGACGCTAACCGAATGTGATCACTCTATTAAGATATATCCAAGTGGGAGCTGTTGGTTTTATGGATATAAATTAGTAGACGTGAGTTAGGATCGAACTCGAGACTATGAGATTGCACACTTTACGTATGAGAATTTAAAGTTAATAATTAAATATAAACGTTATATTTATTTATTTATTAAATGAAATAACTAACGGACGTTAAGTAATTAATGTAATGGACTAACGGTCGTTAAATGTTTATGGAAAAGGATCAAATTGCAAAAGTTGGGAAGGTTCCGGAATCCCTTTGAGGGACTCCAAACCGATCGGCCATAGGGACAAAACAAGGAAAGAAAAACCAACTTGTTCACCAAGTTTGCTTGGGTATATAAACAAGGTTAGGGGTTTTATTTTTCCATCTCTTGTGCTCATTAGCTAAACCCTAAAAATCAGTTTTGTGTGTATTTTTTGTCTACAAACCGATCGGCCACCTTATAGGTGTCGATACATCACTTTTCCACAAACAAAGTTATTTGTTTTATAAAAACTAGCATTACTTTAATTCGGTTTAGTACGTGTGTACAAGAACATAGTAATAACACACTATTGTTATTATCTTGGATTGAATTACAAAACGGTAAGGGGTAATTCATATAATCCTAACTAAATCAAATTAGGGTTCATCCGTTGCTAGTTTGTGGATTTGATTCTTGTTCGGCTAGAATCAAGAAAAGGTACGCATATTCTTGTTTATGTTAATTAATTATTCGTTAATCTTTCCTATACGCTTCCGCTTGAATACTTTGATGTTTTGTGATTATTTATTTGAATGTCTTGATATATAATTCCAACAATTGCTTAATGTCGCTTTGTTTTTTCAAAAAAGAGCTTTTTTCCTCTTTTGTCTGCAGGCGCGCAGACATTGTCTTTGAAGACCGTTTGTTTTTTTCAGACATAAGAGGATATAATCACTTTTATCCTCTTCACCAATGCAGACATAATTTATGTCTTTTTTCCACTTCTTTCCTCTACACCAATGCAGACATAAAGAGGAAAAATGAAAGAAGTACTTAAATAGCACAAAAAACAAACGGTCTTTTTCTTGCAGATGAAGAGCTTAAATGTACCTCTTCTTCTGCAGACATGGTTTGCAGATGAAGAGGTAAAAGCTCTGAAAAAACAAACGACACCTAAGTGTTGTTTCGTAAAGGGTTATTTTAGCAATAAATTAGCAACCATTGATGCTACTATGTGTATGTAACTAAATTTTTTCCTAAGTTTTCATGTTGAAAGTGTTTAGTGAAGTTGGATTATACTTATTTTGGTTAAAAAAAAAAAAAAAACATTTGTGTCGAATCCAGGGTATTAATTCCCGAGACGACTTTTGTTGGTGTCGAATCCAGGGTATCAATTCCCGAGACGACTTTTGTTGGTGTCGAATCCAGGGTATCAATTCCCGAGACGACTTTTAAAGGTGTCGAATCTAGGGTATCAATTCCCGAGACGACTTTTGTTTGGACTCGAATCTAGGGTTCTTATTCCCGAGACGACTGTTAACAAAAAAAAAAAAAAAAAAAAAAAAAGTCTTTCCGCTGCCTCTCCTTCAACCTCTACTGCCTCCTCACCTGCTGTCTTCTTACCTGCTACGCTGCCTTCTCATCTGCTCACCTTCATCAGACACTTAGGGAATCAATCTATCCCACTTCTAAACTGACCATTAAAAAAATAATAATAATAAAAAATAAAAAAGAAATAAAAAATTGGATCTTTATGTTTTTCTATCGAAAAACACGCCCCGTTTGTTTGGAAGGTTCTTTGGGGGTTGAAGTTTTAGAACCAACTTTCATTGTCTCATCTTCGTTTTATTTGGTAAGGGATACTTTGGTTTATCCCATTTGGTCGGGATACTTTGGTTTATCCTGTTTGGTACGGATACTTTGGTTTATCCGGTTTGTTGCCTGCTGCTGAAGATGTGCTTCCGTTTGCTGTCGAATGTCTTCATCAACAATTATTTATTTGCTTTAATTTATTGTTTTTAGCTTTTAATCTCCAGTTCGAGCTCGGACTGCGGGGGAGTGTTAGTCTGTAATATGTAATGGGCTCAAGCCCAAGCCCTAGTTCTAGAATATTCGGTATTTACCTATTTATATGTACATTGTATTGAAAAGTAATCAATCAATAAAATCATCATTCCTCGTTATACCTTTCTACACAGAGTATGAGTCCTTCAACTAAAGAGGTTTTCATTACAGGGTAACAACTGCTAAATGTAAAAATTACAATCATAAATAGTTAAAACCAATAAAAGTCATCTATCACACGGCGAAGGGTGCAAGATGTTTACATGAAATCAAGTCAACCAGTAGAGAACATAAATAGATAAAAAGATGCAAACACGTTTAATGTGTCTTACAATGTTATAAAACATAATGATACAAATGACGACGTCTCTAGGACCAACTTGGTTCAATCCACGCATGAGGGGAGAAATGTGATGTAGTTCCAACGAAATCCCCCAAATATTCTTCAGTGTTTTCGCCATCAAATACATGATACTTGCACGTGTCGAGCGAATAACACTATATAGCTGTTATTGGTTAGCATCCGTGGAAAGAAGATTTTGTTTTCCATTTGTGGCATTTTGGCTTCGGTGCAAAGACATGTTGTACCACATATATAAATCATATGCTTTCCTACACCTTCGATTTTCTCCCATTCTTGTTTAACACTATTCATCTTAAATACCTTAACATGTTTTCCACGCTCGTCCACACTGACTAGTAACAAATGTTGATCACATCTCGTTAAATAATTTTCTGTCGAAGATCCGGAACAATTTTGAGGGGCTTCAGCCCCAACAACCTTCAAAGAGTAATCTTCTTTGCCCAAATTACTGAATACAATAAGTTCGCCCTCTTTACACAAGGCATAAAGATGCTGACCATAAAACGTTAAACGATAAATAGAATGTGGATCATGGCCCAGAGGAAACTCACACCAAGATGGTTCCTGATTTACAAAGAGGATGTAAGCATCCCAATCCCTTGTAATTCCAACAACTATACAATCAACTGAAGTAGGTGGTGCCGAAAAACATAAGCTTTCAGGAGTATTATATTCAAACTCTGGAAGCTTTCGAAGATCATTGGTGAAAGGGTTATAGAACACTAAGCGCTGCGTCTTAATGTTCTCAAGCAACAACCAACCAAACCTTGAACAACGTATTCTGTAATCAACAATTGATACCTGGGAATTTTTCATAAGGTAGTTTTCACCCAGCATCGGATCTGTAAAAGTGATAATGCCTTGTTTTCTGTTTAGTACCACAAACCAAGGTGAAACAGCTGAATACCTTTTCAATCTCCTTAATGATGTTTCGTTGCTCCATTTTATCAGAGGTGCTGCTAAATGACATTGTTTGCACGTAGCACGAACGTTCATATATTCAACACCAACACAATGCTCCATAATCGTCTCCAAAAGATCAAACGGAATATTGAGGAGGTGTGATTCATTTGATTCAACACCATTATCTATAACTGGTCTTAACAATATCTCATTGTTGTTTTCCATCTCTGCTTTAGAATCAATGCATTTAGCTTCTCCATGATTATCTTCAAACCTATGTAAATAACTTTTTAATTATCCTTTTCTGTTCATTGTAATTTTTTTGTACATAAAAGTCATCAAATGATGCCTCTGAGTCACATTGGATATACATTACAATTTGTAATCAGAAATGCGTTAAAAACGAACTTACTTTCAAAAAAGTAATTTTGTAGAAAATATTACATATATGTATAAAAATGTTATATTGATTAATATATTTACATATATATGGGTTACAAACTTACAATATGACTCAAATTTAACCAAAGTTATAAAATAAAATATATGTGATATATAAACATGAATCAAATCAATACCTGTATTCCCACATTGAAACGTGGCTTGATGGCAGCATTGGAGAGGGTGTATGTAATAAGGAAATGGTATCGTTATTGACATTGTATGAGTATATCATATCACCCATTTCTCCACGAATGTGTATAAAACCTCCTAACTCTGAGGCAATCACATGGCTATCAGATACCGAGTGATCACGACCGAGATCCACAAAAAAGTTAGTGTCTTTGAGGTCATCCATTTCTTCCCATATTTCAACACTCATGTCCAATTCTTTATGATCTTGGTATACATCAAAATCGTAATCAGTTATGTCCCATTTTTGAGGCATTCCCTTTTTTCCCAATCTATACAAGTCATGTCTGATTTATACATAAGCACATCAAACGGTGTTTTCTCTGTTCTCACAGTTTCCTTATCAAGATAAATTCCAATGTAGAACAATTCTGTAGAAGATCCTTTCAAATAATGAATCATGGCATTACCAACATGCCCCCAGGAAGGAAAAGGGCACGGACTAAATAGCATTAGTTTAATTAAAACTTCTTTATCCTTGAACACAATGTCAACACGTATGACAAATGTACTAAAACCAGCATCCGTACTCAAAGCATATACTTTACCGTTGCAAGAAGTTAGGCTATGTACCAATTCACCATCGTGAGTTAATCTCTTAAGTTGTCTAGCGTATGACATTTCAGTCCACCTAAACTTCTTTCTTTTCTTATCTAGCCGACAAAATACAAAGGTAGATTTATTGGTTCTTGTTAACAAAAGAATTGAAGTCGGATCATCGGGAGGAGCTGACAAACAACAATGTCCGATAGATTCATATTGTTCATCTTCCAAAATCAAGGTGGGGAGACTTATGATATTGGAGGTCACTGGGTTCCAAAGAGACCATTTGTTGTTGAGAGGATGACTTGAAAGTATCACCCATCCAAAAAAACACCCTCGGACGTGTTTCTCGAGTAACTCAGGGATTTGACATCTATAATGAGGCAACTTGTCGTGTAGGGTGCAGAAAAACAGGTCTTGGGTGTTGTGCTCATCGGCTTGTAGGCTCTGGGAAATGAACCACGAATATTTTGAAGATAATGGAGGCAATCGATCACATACTGAACCTTTAGAAATCTCCTCCATCTAACATGTTGGTGTGACATATTCAAAAGTTGAAGTATGAAGCAACACTCAAATAAGCTTATATTACTTAATAAATACAAAGCATTAGAATAAGCTAGTTAGCCAAAGAACATTCTAAGAGTCAACAAGCTTATTGCTTATACAAAAACACGCATGAAAAACGTGAATTTTTTAGCGTAAAAAGAAGCAATAAGACAACCGAATAAGAGCATAAAAAGTAGTTAATCAATGCCCTAAAAATCTAAATTCCTTGAGAAAAAAGAGCTCGTATTAGTAGTAAAATAAGGTAATGGAACAATCCAAAGACTCGCACAACTTATTGCTCTACTTTTGAAAAACCACAAAAACACTGTCTCTTAGCATTATGATAAGCTAATGAACGATTAGAACAACCAAAACACTAAGAAAGCTTATTGCTTCTAAGCCAAAAAAGTGCTCTTAAGTAAGCTAGATGAAGGATCGAAACTTAATAGCAGAAGAATGATGATATTTAATTAAGATATTATTCATACCTTAAGCACCCATATTATATCTTATCTGTCGATTAAGAAGCTCAGCGCACCGTATTAGATATCGATTAGTCCTTTTTACTCTAGGATATTGCACACATATTATATCTTATTAAGAAGCTCAGCGCACCCGTATTAGATATCGATTAAGAAGCTCAGCGCACCGTACATATCAATAAAAGAAACGGCTAATGATCAAAAAAAGTACTATACTTGCCACACTTTTCTCTTCAAGGTAGCGAACAAAATTTTTTGCTTCTGTGGGTATTATACTTTCAAATTCATCATCTTTAGGGTATTTTGCAAAAAAGTTGGGCATTTTTGCCCCTCTTACCCACAAGAGCAAATGATGGCAAGTATAATATTTTTTTTATCATTTGTCCTAGTTTTTATTATGTTAAATTTTGGATATGTATTAAGATAATTTATTTAATGATTTATAATTGTGTTAAATCCATGATAAAAATGTTTTGTTTTATCATTTGACCTAATTCACTTCAAGTTGTTTAACGCTTCAAGCGTTAAACCGAATTAGGTTTAACGCTTCCGCTAAATTAGGAGGAATTATATCACAACCTGAAGTACTTGCATATAAATTTCTGTTCGTCACTTGTTGAAGCATAGACTAGAGAGTATACTATGACTAGATTAAGGGTGTGTTTGTTTGATTAAGATGTTACACATCTGAATCTGACTACCGCATCTGAATCTGACTACCACATCTTACTAATAAGAGGTAGCTATAATGTCTGAATCTGAATGAAAAAGTGTTGTTTGTTTTTTATAATTGTCCGAATGATTTTAATTTTCCCTTTTTTAAGTATATATTAAATTATTACAAATACGATTAATAAGTAAATAGTGTAAACTTAAAACAAAACATTTTTATCATAGATTTAACACAATTATAAATCATTAAATAAATTATCTTAATACATATCCAAAATTTAACATAATAAAAACTAGGGCAAATGATAAAAAAAAAGTATCATACTTGCCATCATTTACTCTTGTGGGTAAGAGGGGCAAAAATGTCCAACTTTTTTGCAAAATACCCTAAAGAGGATGAATTTGAAAGTATAATACCCACAGAAGCAAAAAATTTTGTTCGCTACCCTGAAGAGGAAAGTGTGACAAGTATAGTACTTTTTTTAATCATTAGCCCTAAAAGAAACACAAGCCCTTGGTGAACAACCTCGAAACATCAAATAAAATCCAACTTTTTTTGAGTGATACATCATTTACTTCCGGACTCTAGAATATGCAAACCCAAACAACCGACCTCGAAACCGTAATGAACTCGAATCACCAGAAGATGGGAATAATTAACATTTATAACCTTGACCCCTCTTTTTGGGTTTCGCTTTTTAAGCATGTTTTCCTGCTGACCCTTTTTAATTATAATTGATTATAATTGATAAAGTCAAAAGGGTATAATAACTCCTTGATGTATGATGATCCTTTTTAAGCATGTTTTTATCAGGTATACAACTCCTTCATGTATGATGATATGAGCATGGTATGGCATGGTCATAGACAATCTCTGAAATGGACAACTTTATTTTATGGACCATACTTTTCGCACTAAAACATTGTTGTAACTTAATTTATCAGATTTATTACCTTTTCTAAAACGTATTAGATAATCCGTTCCCTATGTACTGTGTGTTGTGTTTACCAATTTAGTAGCACCCATGGCTCGTATTGCTTTCGCTGTACTGATTTTAGGGGTATTACAAATATAAAAATGTTATGGGTAAAAGATGATGTAACGACGCTTATAACTATATGCGTAGGGCTGAGCACGGTTCGAAAAGAGGACCGGACTGAAAAGCGAGATGGCTCAAAACACCCAATCGAGAACCAAACCGAAATATTCGGTGTAGGTCCAGGTCGGTCTAGTTAGTTGGTTCAGTCCGGTCCAACAAAACATATTCATCGGTTTTGCGTAAAACAAATTAGTCCGGAATACAAAAACTTTACCGTAGTGTATAATCGGCCCCCTAAAATAAATACTTTTCAAGTTGGTCTCTTCACCAACAATGTTCAAGTTCTGTCCATGGACTGAGGACCGAAAATGTGGGAAAAGGTGGACCGTCGGTTTCTCGAATCGGTTTGGTCCGCAGCTGATTTTGCTCAGCCATATTCTGGAGCATATAAATTCTACGATTGAAAAAGTCTAAAGTTGATGGGCTATGTATGTAAATAAACAGATCTTGTGTCGTATTGACTTTAGGATTGTACTTTCCTTTTTTCTGTTTGGAATAATAATAATCTCCTATATAAATACTCCTTAATATCTATTATCTATTATATATAATAAAATAAGCTTTTGTACAAGCCTACTAAGCACCCTGCATTAAAAATTGGTTTAATACCCTACCATATTTAGAGTCTTAGTACAACTCTTATTCTGCACAACCCTTCCTCTACACGCTCCATTTTATTCATATCATTAGTCAACACGGTTTTATGAAAAACACCAGCAGAAACGCTCCTTTTGTTTTATTTTAGGACAGTAATAATCTCAATTCATGGCCTAATACGCTCCTTTTTCAAATCTTCTCCATCAAATCTTCTCCAACACGCTCAATTCAGTTTCAAGAACCTTCAAAAGCATACCTCTCCAGGATATAACGGTTAGTATGTGTTATGCATTTTTTTAAAGAATCGTTTTAAAAAAATTAGGGCTTCTTTATATATGTTTATAGGGTTTTAAAAAATTAAGGATTTTTATATCTGCTAACGAATAATTGTGTATTTGTCGTTGCATACGCTTTATTTGAAGGTCGCATAGAAGATGTTCGATGGAATGTTCAAGAGAAAGGAAAATGTGGGAGGTAATCATTTGTGCTTGATTTAGTATTTAATCCTTGGAGGCAAGTGATTAGGCTAATTATTTCCAATTTTTTTATGTAAAAACTAATTATTACCTTGCACCCATATTTAAAAATCGTGCTAAGAACTAATTATTTCCATTTTCTGTTTGTGCCATTGCAGGTAGAATTGTGTGGACATTGCAGTTCAATGCTTTCACCATACGAGTGCCAACAACAAAGGTACAAATTATGTCTTTAGTAGTCTTGATTTGTTTTGTTACTAAAATAGTGTTTGTTTATGCTTATATGTAGAGTTTTACTTCATGTTGAATTAGATTGCACTAAAAAAATGAGTGGAATAGAAGGTGCGGAACTTGTAACATATTTGGGAATAATTGTATAAAAATGTTTTAATGGATAAAAATGATTATTTGTTTAAACTCAAGTGTGTTGTGTGAAATTTGTGCTTGATCGTTTAAACTGTGTTCCTATGTTGGAAATTAATAGAATTAGCAGTGGTTTTCTGAGGCTATAGTTTAAAGCGAGAATGCTTTATTTAGTGTTTGAGTGTTTCTTTGTTTTTTAAAGTTATGAAATCGCCGGTTGTTTTATGACATTATGTTTTATGGCGCTTAATGCAGGTATTTGTTTGATTCATTGTTTGACGTAGTAGCCTGTGGTTGTGAGACTGGGTAAGTATGGGTTTTTTTGCATTTGTTTTGTTTAGGTGCGGAAAACTGGAAATGTTTGTAATTGTAGGTTTAGATCTTTAGGGTTTCTGAACCTTCAGATTGTGATTGATAGATTCAAGCATGGCATTTTATATATGTTCTATAATATTTTATAAATTATGTTTGATGCCTACAATCTATGCTTTCTGTAAATGCAGCCTTACAGTGTTCTCCGTTAGAAAACTGGGATCCGAAAACTTACAACAAGTCGGCTTGTATGTGGATTTAGAACTGAGCTATTTCAAAACTCAGAAAGGAGAAATAGATCAGGCTGAAGGAACTAAATGCATACCAGGAGAAAGAACTTCATGATCTTCTTCACCCGTCTATAGCCAATGGAATTAAAGTTATTGCACCCCTTATGGGGCAGATTATAATTGGTACGGTGCAAAAGTTATTAGCAATGTAAGTTTTATTAGCCAACTTATCTTTGATTAATCATAGGTCAAACTACGAGAACTGTAGCGTACTATTCTCTTTTATCGACATATATACTGGAGTTATATAAATTGCTTGCTTTGGTAGGAAGCGACAATTGTGTTGCACTAAATGGTTAATGTTGTGTATACCAGTAAAAAGTTATTAGATCATTGTTGTTACTATTCTCCTTATATAATGCGAGACATAAAACTGATTATGGAGCTGTTAAAGTAACATTTTGTTTTCTCTTGGCGTAGTTGAGCACATTCCCAAAGTCCTGTTGCATCACAAATAAAGAGTTTCGGTCCAAGGTAAGAAGAAACCTCATATGGTGAACTTGAGTGTTGAGAGTGCTAGAGCTTTTATTTGTCATTGCTAATAAGTATAGATTAAAAGTAAGAAGTGCCTTTCGTAGTAGTGGTGTTATACTCCAACATAATGACATGAATAATTCAAAATGGGTCGGATTGAGTAATGGGTCAAAGAGATGGTTTATGAAACACTCCTTATCCATTGAAGTTTACTATAAGTTATTTATGTATGAATTTAAAAAGTGTATCAATTTAATATTAAAAGAATTCTATTGACCAATTAAAATACAAATTTTGCCTCTTTGCTACTTTTTATCCGCTTGATTTATTTGGTTGTTAGAGGTCAAGTTGTCTATCTAATAGTAAGGATTAAGTACTATGTGATTGTTAGGATTTGTGATTCTACTGATAAGTTATATTAGCATTTTTATTCATATAAAAAATATGTTTGATAAATTGCTTATTTAAGGATTTAAGACGTAATATAAAAAGAATCGAACATCTGTTGAACTACATGTTTTAATATCAAGTTCGTCTCCAGCAGACAAGTATATATTAATGGGCAGTGATTTGTTGCAGATGGCGACTTGCCGCTTATGGAAGATTGTTGTTGATGGGGGCTTTCTGATGATCGCGGGTTGCTGGTTATGGCGACCCTCTGTTGATGGTGGCTTGCTGATTGTTGCATTAAATTGAAATGAGGTATTAACCTATAATGGTAATTCTCAAGTTCTTATGAAATGTTAAGTTACTCAAAATTGTTGTGACTTCAAGAGTTATAGATTCTTAAGTAGGGTTGGTTACAACGTGAGTGGAATACAAGGTGCAGAAGCACGGTAACCATATACGTAAAAAATGAGACATAAATAACTACTACATAAGATGAAAAACTCACTGAAGGATTGGTTACAACGTGATTAGCAAAAGAGATTCAGGGAATTCGATACTGGTGAAATGAGTTGGAGTGAAATGGGTTAATAAGTGCTATTGAAAACAGGACGGGCTGGTTTAAGTTGACCCAGGATTATATTTATCTGTATTTTTATACATAATTTTTCCAGTTTTTTCGTTACTGATTTGTTAGAGGAGTAAAGTTCATCAATTTTTCTGATGTGTTATGTAGAGTTTTATTTCATGTTGAATTAGATTGCACTAAAAAAATGAGTGGAATAGAAGGTGCGGAAGTTGTTGATGACTTGGTTACAACTAAAGGTACTGCATAATACACTTTTGGAATTGATAACGGGTAATGGGTTTAATCTAAAAGAGTCATTATGTGTTATTGATAACAGGACGGGTCGGTTTAGGTTGATCTTACATCACATTTAGTTCTGTTTTGCTCGCCAATGAAATTTCAAAAGTTATGGCATTCAGTTTCATTTATATGATAATGTTGAAGCTACGTGACATTAATAATTCATACTAAGTCACGTGATGACTCTTCTATGTTGCACCACTGGAAATAGATTAATCTTTTCGTGTAACTATTAACATAGTAAACGTGAAACCATTCATGTTTTAACTTTTAGCATTTGGTACTAAGAATTTTATATGAAGAGTAAAATTATAATGACTATAGTATTTAGTATTGGCCTGTGAATATACTTTAAGTCTATGAACCTATTATTTGATTGTTTAATTTCCTGATGTGTAAGATGTTTGATGTGTTTTTGTTGGAATTTCAGTGGTCCTCCCTGATTTGAAGGAGACAGACCCAGGTTTGGTGACATATATGGTTACCGTGCTGGTCCAAGAGGGCCTCCTGGGGAATTCGGAGGTGAAAAGAGTGGAGCTCCAGCTGATTACCAACCTGCTTTCAACAGGGTAAATAATACTACTTTGCTTAATATATTTATAAGGCAGATTGAGTAGTAAAAGTTTCGTTTCTAAATTTGACAGCTGAGAATGATCCACATGATGGGAAGGGAAAATGTTAAAACATGAGGCCAATCTTTAAAATTGCACATCAGCAGAGTCGCTACGTCTTTAATCTTTAACATCGTAGGAAAGAAATTTCAGCAGAACTGTTCGAGTTTTGCTTAGATCAAGGCTATGCAGACAGTAATCTCATTTCCAAATGGAAGAAGGCAAGTTGTTATAGTTTATTTTTTCATTAGTTAATGTGATTGACCTGCTTACGGAAAATATTTCTGGGCCGCATAATTGTTATGTGTGCAATATTAACTCATATTAGGTGCTTTTAACATTTGATCAGTATTGTTGAATATCTATAAGACCAAATCTAATGCCCCAGAATCTTGCCCAGCTACTCGATATTGAGATGTTTATACTTTATAGCTTTACAGTGTACCAACAAGTTTCGCAAAGCAGAAATTTCCTCTTTGTTCCTGTCCAGGGTTTAATATTTGTAGAAAGTGATCAACATGGGTGAGCAAGTGCAACTAACTGTAAAAAGGGCGGGTAATCGTTGAAATGGGTCATCTTTTAGTACAGGTGAAAGGGCTGGGCTAAGTGGGATTTACCTGCAAATACGTCTATTCCATTGATCCATTTAAAAGATCTATACTGAATTATGTGTTACATATAATTATAATTTTAATTACATAATGTATTAATAATATTTTGGATATAAACAATTTAATAGGCTGTGATAATTTAATGAACTATCAGAATCTTGGTGACTTTATTGGTGTCTTTCTACCTGGTTCACTTATTATCTTTTTAAGCAATTTGAATCATCCCATCAATAAGTAAATATGTAAATTTGCCTCCTGTAGTTGGAATCTGTCTCCAATTAAGGTCTTATTATGAACACTCCGTCGATAGTGTATATTAAAAACTAATAACGTTGTTTTGGAATGAAATGGGTTATCGAGTAGATAATAGATACCCAAGCTAAAGTAAGTACTAATTTCTTAAAATGGGTCACTTTTTAAAACATTTCTTAATAAGATATGGGTTTGGAGGGCTTATTTAAACGACTTAAATTGTTTTTTTGAGTGCCTATTTAAAATACTTATAGCCTATAGGGGCTGTGTGGACTCCTTATCTAAACTTCCTATAGGGTCATTTTGGAGTGCTTATTTAAATTACTTATACGAGCTGTTTGGAGTGCTTATAATCGAGGTTGACCTATCAAGAGTAAAAAGCAAGCGGGGTTTGAAGGTTGTCGTTTGTGATCAGGATGGTAATCTCTCCAAAACCACAACAAATGTAGTGTATAAAGAAGTACTTGAAGGTCGGTTCATGTTATATCATGTATGTATCATTGATGTAATCATGTTATATTATACTATGATTCATTATTTTTAATGTTACAAGGTTTGTTAGCAACTCAATTGATCATTGAAATCACACATCATTTTATGTTCGAGTCAATCTATTTTAGATTGGCAACGCGATGGTTGTAAATCGATTGTGACTCAAACATATTTTACATTTAACAAATTTACGTTATTTCTTTTATTATCATCTCATTTATCTATTTCTTTAAAAACTAACCCGGTGTCAACGGGTCTCTAAGCTAGTATATAATAAAATAAGCTTTTGTACAAGCCTACTAAGCTACCAGCATTAAAAATTCGTTTAATGCACTTCCTTATTTAGCTACCATGTACAACACCTATAATGCATTCTTTTTTCTGCACCCCATTTATTAAAACATTCAATACATTCAATACAGATCATTCTCCCTCTCTCTCACACGCTCCATATATCAAAACACGGTTCCTCCTTATCAAAACCATTCTACGCTCCCAAACTAAAACCTACAATCAATCATAAACCCTAATTTGGTGCGAGTGTATTTCTTTTGCTGTCAACATTGTAATATGGAAATGGTTTGTTGATTTCATTATCGTAAAATTGTAAGTTTGTTTTTGAATTTCCTTCTTCTAATTTTCTTCTGATCGATAATATTGTGTCGATTCAAATATATGACATATTTAGATTGATTATGTTATATTTATTTTTGTAGGTAGATTGTGATTGAGAAAGATTAACCAGGTTTACATGTTTTATCTCTTTTAATTCTTAAATTTAATTGTTAGTTGATGATATGGATTGATGAAAATTATTAACCTGCTTTGGAAATGATTTCTTTGACGTAGCAATTGTTTATGTATTCGATGACCTCTTAAAACTCATATTATTGCTATTATTTTGAGATGCACGCCAACTATTTGATTAATTTCCTCAATGAAACTTTTGTTCGACAAATCCTGTTTTAGAGGTTTAATTACGTGTTTTGTATTGATAAAGGTCTGCGCTTTGTGATTGACTCTAACAAAACATTGACGGCTTATAATGTGCAAATTTTTTAAGGTCTTTGTTATTGACTCTAACAGGATAAAAAAAAGTCGAATAGAACACATCTTCAAGTACATTTTTGTTCATAGAAAGTTGAAATAGGTAGGTTTCGTTAATGAAATGAGACTAAAGTGTGTATGCTTGGGGGCTGAATTGGGGGCTAAAATGGATAAATCTGATGATTATATGTTGATGCCTGATACGTTTTTGATTGTGTAGGTTGTCTCAGTTTTTTACATTTAAAAAAGGAGCCTTTAAGTGATATTAATCTTTATGTTTGATGTTAAGTCCCATAAGTTTTACTTCTATTGAGTTTTAATTACAAATAGTTATGTCCTAAAAGATCGAAACTTTCTTATTTGCAGTTTTTTTTTTTTTTTTTGCAGGTGTGAATTTTTTTTAGGTTCGGAGCCACTGAGGGTCAAGAACTGCTAATTCGGTACTGCTAATTCTAGATATAAAAATAAAAACAATAATATGTCGTTTATTTGTAGTTAAGATTGCCATGACCATTAGAGATGCTAACAAATATGAAATACCCAACACCAATTCTCGCCTTCAATCCATGTTGTGCTTAAAATCCAATTACTTTCTTTCGATGCATTTTATTAGTTCTGCTTTTATGTTTCATTGCTTTTAATGATTTTGGGTGCAGAAGGGGCTTTTTATCAGCAACAAACGGGTATCATCTACATGTGAGAAGAAAGGTATAAGTTACTTTAATTTCGTTTGCGATTATTGTTTCTGGACCGGATATACTATTGTCGATTGTTTAGCTTTAATGATTTGCATATTATTTTTTTTAGTAATGAGGGTTTACCTTGAGCTGCAGCATGGCTGTTTTTGGTATCCCGGTAGTCATGTGCGAGCAAGACAATGTTTCAGAACATATGTTAGAAGGAACAAAAAAAAGTGCTCGAGAGTGAAAATGGGTGTTGTTGCAACCATATAGAAAAAGACGGCGCATCAAAAATCAAATGAATTAATTTTTTGGTTTTCGTACGATTAATTTGCCATTTTGGTCTTGCATCGAAAGATGCCCCATGTTATTAATCATTTAAATAATATACAGGCCATAATATATCGAAAGTAAGTAGCTTATACTAATATACCGACGACTGCTGTTATTATAGGTATAAATGAAGGACCACAAGGGAGTTGCAGCAGATCGACCAATAATGATAGACTGAAACGTTCCATGCCTCGAGGTTATTAGTTTCGCTACTTTTATGTATTGTAGGGTCTGTTATTTATGTCCTATTTACCTTTGAGACTGTAGAATTTACAAATGTATAAATGAACCATTTCAAAACTTGCGCGACAGTTTGAATGCGAATTATGGACACGTATAATCACCTGTAAATTATGAGTTCTAATAATTAAAAGCTATTACATTTAGCAATCCAATTGGCTATTATATAGAACATAAATTGTGTTAAAGAGCCTGTTGTTGATAATGACAGGTACAGCTGCTCTGCAAGTATTCACGGCCAACAGCTTACGAGCAGTTCTTCAAGGAAAAGGTATTCACATGATAGTCTGAAACGGCCCATGTTATTAAGTCATTCACATGATCTTGATGTATATCTTTTAATGTAGTGCAGATTATCATGATGCAGGTAAGCATTTAGTCATTTTTTGGTTGCCATGTGCATTATAGTTTATCTATTAGTATGAGACAAAAGTGTCCTATATAATTGTGTTGACCATTATAGTTTATCCATTAGTTACAGTTAAACTCTTTAATGAGTTTTATATTCTTGCATTTGAAAGTGCATTTTGGAATCAGTGGAATCTTATCAGATGGCGTGAAGGTCAAAAATTGATTTCTGATATGAACAACCAACGAGTCACATGGTTTTTTTACACATAAAAAATCGATGTGCTCTATGTACTGCATGTTAATATGGTTAGGGGTTTAACTTGAATCTTTGGTTTTTTTATATTTGTATCTCTTGACACGGCTTAAACAAATCACATCTATGAGATAGTGAACTTCCTTATCAGCTAGAACGGGGTAAGGAAACACTCCTATCAGATTGCTTTGACAAAGTATTTGAGAAATATGTTCTTTGGCTAGGTCATTCAGTCAAAGCTTTTGAATATGAACACACAATATTGATTGTATATCACTGTGCTTGCAGCCTATGAAGGGTGCATGCCGGCGGCCGAAAAAGATGGAGAGAAGAATCAAGGTACTTAACCAGTGTGGAAGAAGGGGGAACTACCACTCAGAGGTAATACGATGTCGCTATTTAGCATGATATTCTCATGCTTTCATACGTGTAAGCACAGGATATGTAAATGGGTTCTGTCTGCAGTTTCTTATTCGTTTTGTGGCTGCAGATACAACATCTGGGAGCGTGCTTCCAATCCCGCCTATCAATATATGCACTTCTTCCACTTCAATCTCAGGTAGTTAACATTTATTTTTGTGGCTGCAGATACAGCATTGGCTGCTGTAGTAGCTGTTGGAGGAACCCGCTTACCAAGGCGTCTCCGCTGCTCGCAAAAGGAGAATTGACCATTCGTCCACAGGTGATAGATAATCTTAACACGCGTATGCTGAACAACTGTAATATGTTCTTTGTGCCAGCCTTATTAAACATCGCATACTGTTGTCATTTTAGGTACACCTGATTTTACCGTGCTGCCTCCAGTAGCAGATAGTGAAGCGACAGCAACATGAACGGCTGGCCACCAAGGTCGGCCATACACAGTTACTTAACCCGGTGTGTCCATCTCATTTGGCTATTCGTGTTGTAATATGACTATTCCTTATTTCGTTTAAAATCAGAAATAGGAAAGGTCGTGCCACTAACGTTGGCGACTTGCTGATGGTATGGCTGTGCATACACCAACAACAGCTACACAGCTAACTGGAGGGCCACAAATTTTGACTCGACAACTACGCCCCATACCAAGGGCAACATCAACGCAGGCGCGCGCAGGTATGACTTTTTGTTATGACACCTTCCCTAAAGCTTTTTTGCTTTTCTATTGCTTAAGTTTCTACAAATTCTTTATGTGCGGATGTATAGTTACCTGATCAGCAATTTTGATAAGATTTTCAGTGTCATTATTAACTTTAGGTACCGTTTATGTTTCAGCAACTTATCAAGGAGCGAAGACGCAAGCTTCCAACGTACAAGGAAACGTATTATCACAAAGCTCGGGAACAAGCAGGAAAGTAGCCAACTATGTGTTGCTGAACAAACTGGAACTGCTAGGACGATGGGTGAAGAATTTTTAGTTGCAAACTTCTTTGTAGCTTTTAACGGCCATTTGTTTTAAAAGAAAAAAAAGGGATAAAACCTTTTTAGTGTTGTTATGCATACTGTTTGCTTAATAAAGCAAAGTTCACAAACAACAAACAGTATGTGTTAAGAATATGAACTTTATGTGCTTTTAATCCCCGAGCACAATCGCCGACCGGGTTTGTACAGCATGTCTCACGGACAGGTACATGACCTATGGTAACCTGAAACACCAACTCTGTAACTATTTCGAATTAAGCTCGAGGGCGTGTCTCAAATGTTCAAGGTATCGGAAAATCCCGCCACGGAGTGGCGGGTATCGAACACTTGTTATCCTAAATTTTGAAGTATCAATTTATTTTATGATTAAGTCACTTCTATCGATTGGGTATAGTTCAGTATTGGGTTCAATTGATTTGTGGTCTATCCACTCCATTATGTCAGTTTGAAGTATCAATTCAATTGATTTTGTGGTTCAATTGACTTTGTGGTGCAGGTGAGGTTTATTGTGTTTTGATCTCCACTTAAAGTGATTCCAACTTTTGTTTAGTTTCCAACAAGTATAAGGTTTTCGCAAGTGAGCCAACATTATTTTACGCATAACATGAACACAATTTCATTGTCATAATGCCCTTCATATATTTTAAGAAATCGTGTCCATCAGAGATCCATTGTTTCGAAATTGAGTTAGGGACTCATTATTTCAGTTGTTTCCACAATTCCAGTTACAATATATATCAACATTAATATTCTTTGTCGATTAATATATTCTGTACTCACATATTCTCATCAATCGATCATGGATTAGTTAAATGTCAGTCTCTAATACGATCAGAAACCATATACTTACATTTTTTTATAAAACCATTAGGTGTTTATGGAGCGGGCATTGGCTATTAACCTGATGACCGCTCATTGAATACATTTGCTCTTCATTACCATCAAATTTGGAGACGCCAATGCATGGATGTTTATTATTTTAATTATTAAAAACTCAATTGTTTATCGAATAAGTCACTTGAAGGTCTTTGAACAAGGTTCATGTTGTATCATGTATTTATCATTGGTGTAATCACGTTATATTATACTATGGTTCATTATTTTTAATGTTACAAGGTTTGTTAGCAACTCAATTGATCATTAAAATCACACATCATTTTATGTTCGAGTCAATCTATTTTAGATTGGCAACGCGATGGTTGTAAATCGATTGTGACTCACACATATTTTAAATTTAACAAATTTACGTTATTACTTTTATTATCATCTCATTTATCTATTTTTTTTAAAAATAACCCGGTGTCAACGGGTCTCTAAGCTAGTAATAAATATCCTAGAGTAAAAAGGACTAATCAATATCTAATACGGTGCGCTGAGCTTTTTAATCGACAGATAAGAGTTTCGGGTGCTTAAGGTATGAATAATATCTTAATTAAAAATCATCATTCTTTTGCTATTAAGTTTCGACCCTTCATCTAGCATACTTATGAGCACTTTTTTGGCTTAGAAGCAATAAGCTTTCTTAGTGTTTTGGTTGTTCTAATCGTTCATTAGCTTATCATAATGCTAAGAGACAGTGTTTTTGTGGTTTTTCAAAAGTAGAGCAATAAGTTGTGCGAGTCTTTGGACTGTTCTATACCTTATTTTACTGCTAAAATGAGCTCTTTTTTCACAAGGAATTTTGAATTTGAGGGCTTTGATTAACTACTTTTTATGCTCTTATTTGGTCGTTTTATTCGCTTCTTTTTATGCTAAAAATCACGTTTTTCATGGGTGTTTTTGTATAAGCAATAAGCTTGTTGACTCTTAGAATGTTCTTTGGCTAACTAGCTTATTTTAATGCTTTGTATTTATTAGTAAGTAATAAGCTTATTTGAGTGTTGCTTCATACTTTAACTTTTGAATATATCACATGAACATGTTAGATGGAGGAGATTTCTAAAGGTTCGGTATGTGATCGATTGCCTCCATTATCTTCAAAATATTCGTGGTTTATTTCCCAGAGCCTACAAGCGGATGAGCACAACACCCAAGACCTGTTTTTCTGCACCATACACAATCAGTTGCCTCATTACAGATGTCAAATCCCTGAGTTACTCGAGAAACGCGTCCGAAGGTGTTTATTTGGATGGGTGATACTTTCAAGTCATCCTCTCAACAACAAATGGTCTCTTTGGAACCCAGTGACTTCCAATATCATAAGTCTGCCCACTTTGATTTTGGAAGATGGACAATATGAATCTATCGGACATTGTTGTTTGTCAGCCCCTCCCGATGATCCGACTTCAATTCTTTTGCTAACAAGAACCAATAAATCTACCTTTGTATTTTGTCGGTTAGATAATAAAAGAAAGAAGTTTGGGTGGACCGAAATGTCATACGCCAAACAGCTCGAGAGAATAACTTACGATGGTGAATTGGTACACAACCTAACTTCTTGCAATGGTAAAGTATATGCCTTAAGTACAGATTCTTGCTTAACTAAATTTGTCATACATCTTGACATTGTGATCAAGGATAAAGAAGTTTTGATAAAACTAATGTTATTTAGTGCATGCCCTTTGCCTTCCTCCGGCCGTGGTGGTGAAAACATGATTCATTATTTGAAAGGATCTTCTACAGAATTGTTCTACATTAGAATTTATCTTGATGAGGAAACTGTGAGAACAGAGAAAACACCGGTTGATGTGCTTATGTATAAATCAGACATGACTTGTATAGATTGGGAAACAAGGGAATGCCTCAAAGAGTGGGACGTTACTGATTTCAATTTTGAGGTATTCCATGATCTCAAAGACTTGGACATGAGTGTAATATGGGAAGAAATGAATGACCTCAAAGAAGCAAACTTTTTTGTGGATCTAGGTCGTGATCACTTGGTATCGTACAGCCGTGTGATTGCCGCAGAGTTAGGAGGTTTTGTTCACATTCGTGGAGAAATAGGCGATATAATATACTCATACCATGTCAATGATGATACCGTCTCCCTGTTACATACACCTTCTCCAATGCTGCCATCAAGCCACGTGTCACTGTGGGAATACAGGTACTGCTTTGATTCATGTTTATTTATCACATATGTTTTTTTGTTAGCTTTTTAGACAAAATACCAACTTACTTTTCCATCCGTCATTCTATAACTTTATGTACAATGGTGATTAAAAAATGATTTTTAGTCCCATTTGAGTTATATTGTAACTCGTATCCTAGTACTAAATGATAATACATCATAAGAGATACATAACAACTTATCTGAAATTCACAGTTTTGGATGCATCTTGTTTTACAAATCAACAAACACACCCATTGCTTGATAAAGATCTAGCTGGTGTCAACCTCTTGTGCCTAACTTAGGTGGTATTTGTTTTTCCAAAAAAAGCCTTAACAGTCTTATAGACTAAAGCTCTTATTCGGTCACAGGTTTGGGATGTTAAGTATGTTAGTTTTTCTTT
Organism: Chrysanthemum seticuspe; assembly: GCA_019973895.1. Lineage (NCBI taxonomy): Eukaryota > Viridiplantae > Streptophyta > Magnoliopsida > Asterales > Asteraceae > Chrysanthemum > Chrysanthemum seticuspe. The sequence continues at coordinate 42,408,339 of BPTQ01000009.1, forward strand.
TTCGTTTAGAGACGGACAGAGATATAAACATCTTAATGGATTAGACATAAAAGGGGCATCATAATGCCTTTAGTTAAGCTAAAAAAAATAACAGTTGTCTCCCCCACTCCGGTATTAATCAATATGACAGTTTTATACAGAGATGTAATAATTTTCTGTAAAATTACTTTTTTGACAGTGGGTTCGGTTCTAATTACAAAATGTTAGTGTACGTCCTATATGTGACACCTGTTGGATCGTAAACTTGATTTAGTCCGAGCCCGTGATGAAGAAGTTTCTAGAAACTCGTAGAATCCTCATGAATATTATCCATATGAAATATCTAGAATATTGTATAAGAAATATCTAGATAAGCTTATCTAGTAGGAAGTATCTAGAACTAGATATGTAGATAAGGATAATGATGTATCAAGAATGATCTAGAATTAGGTATCTAGATTAGAATGATGATGTAAGTAATTATCTATGGAAAATATCTCGGTTCTAGAACCTTCCATGGAGTAGTATAAATAGGTGTTAGGGTGATGCATTTGTAAGGACCTAAGAAAAGGATTAGCAATAAAGTTACATTGTAAAAATTCTCTAAGTGTTCCTCTCTTCATTAGCCTAAAAGGCCTTCGAGTTTCTAACAAATTGGTATCAGAGCTAGAAGATCACGATGTCAAGCATGATGAACTTGTTCCAATTTCCTCGTCTTACCAAAGACAACTATGGTAGTTGGTGCATTCGAATGAAGGCGTTACTAGGTTCACATGATGTATGGGAGATGGTAGAGAAAGGTGTTGAGAAAGTAGATGATGAAAGTTCCATGAATACCGCCCAAAGGGTGGAGTTGCAAAAGGCAAGAAAGAAGGATCAAAGTGCTCTTACACTCATCTATCAATGTCTCGATGATGCGATGTTTGAAAAAGTTGCAAATGCAACTACTTCCAAGGAAGCGTGGGAGATCCTTCAAAATGCTTTCAAAGGAATCGACAAAGTGAAAAAGGTACGTCTTCAAACTCTTCGAGGAGAGTTCGAAAAAATCAAAATGGAGGAATCCGAAACCATTTCGGATTATTTCACTCGTGTCTTGACCATTTCAAATGAAATGAAGAGAAATGGTGAAAGCTTGAGTGACACAAGGGTGATAGAAAAGATTCTTCGTTCTTTGCCCCCAAGCTTTGATTACATTGTTGTGGCCATAGAGGAGTCAAAAGACATAGACTCAATGACCATTGATCAACTCATGGGATCTTTACAAGCCCATGAAGAGAAGTTGAAGAAAAGAAGGGGGAAAGAACCCTTGGAGCAAGCTTTATACTCAAAGGTCTCTTTCAAGAAAGAGAAAAGAGCTTTCTACATGGAAAGGAGCAAGGACGAGGACGCGGTATTTTTCGAGGTCGTGGTGGTTTCCGAGGACGAGGAAGAGGAAGAGAAGATGTCAACAAAGAAGATGAAAACCAATGGTCTTCATATCGAAGAGGTCGTGGGAGAGGCTTTCAATCTCAAAGAGGAGGTAAGCCCCAAACACAATGTTACAATTGTCGTAAATATGGTCATTATGCCAATAAGTGTACTAGCTCAAGACAAGTGGAAGAAAAAGCTAATCTTGTGGAGGTAGAAGACGGAGATGAGCTTACCTTACTAATGGCAAGACATGACGAACAAGAAGAGAGGATAGAGAGAGGATAGAGCCATGGCATATAGATTCCACTGCAAGTAACCATATGACGGGTGAAGAAGACTTGTTCGTGGAGATGGAGAAAAGTAAAGGTAACGTCACCTTTGGAGACGAATCAAAGGCACCGGTGAAAGGAAAAGGTAAGATACTTATCCGAGCTAAAGATGGAAGTCACCAATATATTTCGGACGTATACAATGTGCCAAATCTTAAAAGTAATATTTTAAGTGTGGGACAAATTTTAGAGAAAAATTACGATATTTATTTCAAGGATCGAAGTGCTACAATAAGGAATCCCCGAAGGAAAGCTCATAGCAAAAGTGCCTATGACCAAAAACCGAATGTTCCTCCTAAACATTCAACATGATGAAGCTAAGTACTTAAAGAGTTGTTTGAAGGATCATTCGTGGCTTTGGCACATGAGATACGGGCACTTAAACTTTGGTGACTTAAAGTTATTATCCTCAAAGGGAATGGTGAAAGGGTTAGATCAAATTGATCATCCCAATCAATTGTGTGAAGGATGCCTTCTTGGGAAGCATGCTAGGAGTTCGTTCCCGAAAGAAGCGACATCAAGAGCTAAGGAGCCTTTACATCTAATTCACACGGATTTTTGTGGTCCCATTACTCCACCCTCTTATAGTAAGAATCTTTACTTTATGCTCTTTATTGATGACTTTTCAAGAAAAACTTGGGTATATTTTCTAAAAGAAAAATCCCAAGCTTTTGAAACTTTTAAAACATTTAAAACTATGGTTGAAAAAGAGAAAGGTTTAAAAATTAAATCAATGAGATCCGATAGAGGTGGAGAATTTTTATCAAAAGAATTTAACAAATTTTGTGAGGATAATGGGATCCGAAGATTTCTAACGGCTCCTTACTCCCCACAACAAAATGGAGTGGTTGAGAGAAAGAATAGAACCATTCTCAATATGGTCCGAAGCATGTTGAAAAGTAAGAAGATGCCAAAGGAGTTTTGGACCGAGGCGGTTGATTGTGCAGTATATCTATTGAACCGGTGTCCGTCAAAGAGTTTAGATAACAAGACTCCACAAGAAGCATGGAATGGGATGAAGCCTACCGTCTCTCACCTAAGGGTATTCGGAAGCATAGCATATGTCCACGTTCCCAGCCAAAGGCGATTAAAGCTTGATGATAGAAGTGAGAAGCATGTGTTTGTTGGCTACGACAAGCAGTCGAAAGGTTATAAGCTCTATAATCCAATCACAAGGAAGGTGGTAGTGAGTAGAGACGTGGATTTCGATGAAGAAGAGACATGGGATTGCATCAAGGAAAATGAAAGGTATGACTTTCTTCCTATGACTGATGAAGAAAAGACGGGTGAATCAAGTGAAGAAGTCCAACAACCTCAAAGTCCAACTCCAACCCAAAAATCACCTTCAAGTTCAAGTGAAGGAAAACCGAAGACAAGAAGTTTGCAGGAGCTCTACGAGGTAACTGACGAAATACCCCTTACTTGTTTATACGTTGATTGTGAACCTTTAGTTTTTGAGGAGGCTATGAAAAGCAAGAAATGGAGACAAGCCATGGACGAGGAGATAAAGTCAATAGTGAAGAATGATACGTGGGAGTTGACGACCCTTCCGAAAGGCCAAAAGGCTATTGGAGTCAAGTGGGTATACAAGACCAAGAAAAATGCCAAAGGCGAAGTGGAAAAGTACAAGGCAAGACTTGTGGCAAAAGGTTACAAGCAGAAGCATGGTATCGACTACGAAGAGGTATTTGCTCCTGTTGCTCGCTTAGAAACTATTAGAATGATTATTGCTATTGCTGCTCAATATAGGTGGAAAATCCACCAAATGTATGTAAAGTCTGCATTTCTAAATGGACTTCTTGAAGAAGAAGTTTATGTGGAGCAACCAGAGGGATATGTTGCCAAAGGGCAAGAAGGTAAAGTGCTAAGGTTGAAGAAGGCCTTATATGGTCTAAAGCAGGCACCACGTGCTTGGAATACTAGAATTGACAAGTATTTCCAAGAACATGGTTTTACTAAATGCCTAAGTGAATATGCACTTTACGTGAAATTTGCAAATGGAAGTATACTGCTCGTCTGCTTGTACGTGGATGATTTGATCTTTACAGGAAACTCTCAGAGTATGATTGATGAGCTCAAGAAGTCAATGACGAAAGAGTTCGAGATGACAAACATAGGACTTATGTCTTATAATCTTGGCATTGAGGTGAAGCAGACGGATGATGGAATTTTCATAAGTCAAGAAGGATATGCCAAGGAGATATTAAAGAAGTTTGGCATGGATAAGTGCAATCCCGTTGGCACCCCCATAGAACATAAGGCAAAGCCTTCTAAGCATGACGGAGGAGAAGCGGTAGACTCAACTCAATTCAAGAGTCTCTTTGGAAGTTTGCGCTATTTGACATGTACAAGACCTGACATACTCTTTGCGGTTGGTTTAATTAGTCGTTTCATGGAAGTGCCTACGACAAAGCATTTGGAGATTGCAAAGAGGATCCTCCGTTATATCAAAGGTACCGTAGACTACGGAATGTTTTATTCAACAAGTGAAGACTTCAAGCTGGTTGGATATAGCGACAGTGACTGGGCTGGAGACAAAGACGATGGAAAAAGTACAACAGGATTCATATTCTTCCTAGGTAACAATGCTTTTACATGGTCTTCAAAGAAGCAACCTATTGTTACTTTGTCTAGTTGTGAAGCGGAGTACGTAGTTGCAACATCATGTGTATGTCACGCAATTTGGCTTAGAAGTATGCTAAAGGAGCTACACATGGAACAAGAAGATTCGACTGAGATCTATGTGGATAACAAGTCGGCCATTGACTTAGCTAAAAATCCAGTATACCATGATCGAAGTAAGCATATCAACACTCGTTATCACTTCATTAGAGAGTGCATTGCAAGGAAAGATGTCCAAGTGATACATACGAGGTCCGAAAACCAAGTTGCAGATATCCTCACCAAGCCGCACAACGAGAAAGATTTTTCAAGACAACAAATGATGCTTGGAGTCGGTAAATCAAGTTTAAAGGGGGGTGTTGGATCGTAAACTTGATTTAGTCCGAGCCCGTGATGAAGAAGTTTCTAGAAACTCGTAGAATCCTCATGAATAATATCCATATGAAATATCTAGAATATTGTATAAGAAATATCTAGATAAGCTTATCTAGTAGGAAGTATCTAGAACTAGATATGTAGATAAGGATAATGATGTATCAAGAATGATCTAGAATTAGGTATCTAGATTAGAATGATGATGTAAGTAATTATCCATGGAAAATATCTCGGTTCTAGAACCTTCCATGGAGTAGTATAAATAGGTGTTAGGGTGATGCATTTGTAAGGACCTAAGAAAAGGATTAGCAATAAAGTTACATTGTAAAAATTCTCTAAGTGTTCCTCTCTTCATTAGCCTAAAAGGCCTTCGAGTTTCTAACAACACCAAGCCATCTTTTAATGACTTTTATTTAAAAAAAAGTAGTAGAATGAATAGAACAGGATAAAAAAGCTTAGTTTGTATTTGATGTGAAAAAACCCTTTACAAGGTAATTATTTCTTGAAATCCTGTTTACATAGGTTTGAAGATGATCATGGAGAAGCCAAATGCATTCATTCTAAAGCAGAGATGGAATACAACGATGTGATGTCGTCAAGACCAGTTAAGCATAATAATGGTGTTGAATCAGATGAATCATACCTCTTCAACATTCCGTTTAGTATTTTGGAGACGATTATGGAGCATTGTGTTGGTGTTGAATACATGAACATGCGTGCTACGTGCAAACAGTGTCATTCTGCAGCACCTTTGATAAAATGGAGCCACGAAACATCATTAAGGAGATTGGAAATGTATTCGGTTGTTTCACCTTGGCTAATGGTACTAAACAGAAAACAAGGCATTATTACTTTTACAGATCCGATGTTGGGTGAAAACTACCTTATGAAAAATTCCCAAGTATCGATTGTTGATTACAGAATACGTTGTTCAAGGTTTGGTTGGTTGTTGCTTGAGAACAATGAGACGAAGTGCTTAGTGTTCTATAATCCTTTCACCAATGATCTTCGGAAGCTTCCAGAGTTGGAATATAATATTCCTGAAAGCTTATGTTTTTCAGCACCACCTACTTCAGTTGATTGTATGGTTGTTGGAATTACAAGTATATGGGATGCTTACATCCACTTTGTAAATCAGGAACCATCTTGGCATGAGTTTCCTCTTAACCATGATCCACATTCAATTGATTCTTTAACTTCTTATGGTCGGGATCTTTATGCCTTGTGCAAAGAGGGGGAACTTGCTGTTTTCAGTAGTTTGGGCAATGAAAATTACTCTTGGAAGGTTGTTTGTGCTGAAGCCCCTGAAAGTTGTTGCGGCTCTTTGACAGAAAATTTTTTGACGAAATGTGATCAACATCTTTTACTTGTTAGTGTGGGCGAGCGTGGAAAACATGTTAAGGTATTCAAAATGAATAATGTTAGCCATGGATGGGAGAAAATTGAAGATGTAGGAAAGCATATGATTTATATTTGTGATACAACATGTCTTTGCATTGAAGCTAAAATGCCACAAATGGAGAACAAAATCTTCTTTCCGCGGATGCATACTAAGAGCAGGAAGATGGTGTTTTATTCGCTCGACACCTGCAAGTATCACACATTTGATGGCGAAAACATTAACGAATATTTGGGGGATTTCGTTGGAACTACATTACCTTTCTCCCCTCATGCGTGGATTGAACCAAGTTGGTCCTAGAGACTTGGCATTATGTTTTATAACATTGTGTGACACATCAAAAGTGTTTGCATCTTTTTATCTATTCATGTTCTACAGGTTGACTGGAGTTCTTGTAAACATCTTGCACCCTTTGTTGTACGATAGATGACTTTTATTGGTTTCAACTATTTATGATTGTAATTTTTGAATTTATTACTCTGTGATGTTCTTTTATATGGCCATTTGAAACTGATGAAATGTTGTTCTTATCCCTGAATTTGAGAATTGGTTTTATTTTTCGTTTCAATGAAGCTTTTATTCAGAACTATTTCTTTGGATGAACATAAGTGAACATCTTATGTGTTACAGAAGTCATTGAAGCTTTTATTCATACTTGGCGAGTACCCGCGCTTAGCGACAACGGTTTTTAGCTGTAGATAATTAACGATATGCGATATTATGGCAAGTGTTTTGTTTAACATTCAAAATACAACGTGAAAAGATCAAAATGTAATTGCAAACGGTTGTAACATCCGATAATTCAACTCTAACAAAAATTCTCAACATGGTTTGACATTCACGAATGGTATGACAGTTTTTTTTTTATTATTATTATTTTTTATTTTTTTTTGCAAACAATGAATACTTTCCAAAGTTACCATATAAAGTAATAGAAATCAAGTTTGACATTCACGAATGACAGTTTTCTTTGCAAACCATGAATATTTTTCAAAGTTACCATGCAAACCATATTTTCCACTTTTCACATTTCACTTTTTCAATTCTTAACTTGTTGACCATTCTTGTATTTTATGTAGTATAGATATAAATAGGAATGCCTAAAAGCATAAGTGAACATCTTATGTTGGAAAAGATGACGACATTGATTGTTTAGTTTGTTCTTCATTGCCGGATTTTGTGTCGGTAATTGTTATTTAAGTAAAGTCCAAAATACATCTTTGTGGTTTGCCATTTGTCTCGCTTTACACCCCTAAATTTTTTTTTGGCGCAAAATCATCCCTCTATTAGTAAAGTTGGCACAAATACATCACTCTGTTAGTAAAATCAGTTAATGAGGACTAACGGTGCAAATATTTATCCGTTATCTCCTAACGCCACCACCACCATCAACGCCACCACCACCGCCACCGCCACCACCACCCAATGCCACCACCCCCACCTCCACCTCCACCCACCACCACCCAACACCACCACCCACCACCACCACCAACGACCGCCATCCATCGCCACCACTGCCACCACCCCCCCCCCTCCCTTAGTTGGTTTGCTTTTAGGTGTGCCTTGGCTCTTTGTTTTCTGTTGCGCTCTGTTGTTGGCTACTTTGCGTGTGCTTGTGCGCGGTTTTCTTTCTTCCCTTTATACTATGTTTGCTCGTTCGGTGTGCTTTCTTTGTCTACGGTATTGCATTTTGTTTTTGTCTTTTGCTCCTATTTCTTTCGTACCTCACTCGCACACATGCACTTGCCGGAGGTCTTGTTGGAAGCAGTCTCTCTACCCACGGGTTTACCCTGGTGTAGGGGTAGGATCTGTCTACATTTTACCTCCCCCATACCCTGCCTCGGCGGGATTGGGTTTGTTGTTGTTGTTATTGTTGATGTGGGAGGGAAAATTTTTGTTCATTTATAAAAAAAATTTAAAAAGTTTAGTTGTAAATATAAAAGTAGGGTCTTTTGATAATCGAGAGTTATTATGTCACTCGGATTTATTATGTTAATAAACACCATATAAAGTTAACGACATCGTTTAGTTAATATTAAGTTTATTTAGTTATTTGACTAAACACATAAGACATTGAATTAGTCATTACAATTAGTAGAACATGATACAACTCATGTGAACCACTACAAATATTATGACATGCATATAATAATTCATTTTAACAGATAAAAACTCAATATCAAAGATATTGAGATAACCATTTTACTATATATCGTTTTTGTTTACGTATCATGCTCTTGATATTGAATCAAACTTGAAAGATCGTATATTGTATATGTCTTGAAGTACGTACTCGACATTAATATAAGAGAATAAATTTTGACCATGGTAACTAAAATATACTCCCTCCGTCGCAAAATATAAGTCTATATTTGACTTTTCAAAGTCTTTTTTTTTTCTAACTTTGACCGTAATTATTTTTTTTCGTGCTATATGATACTTGATGAAAAGTATACCAATGAAAATACATTTGAAACACGATTCCATTTATATATTTTGCATCAATTATTATATAACACGAAAAAAAATAATTACGATCAAAATATGAAGGAAAGACTTTGAAAAGTAAAAAATGGACTTATATTTTAGGACGGAGGTAGTAACTTGCAAGCGATGTTACTAACTTATAATCTCAATATAACCTAAAGGTGTAAAAGAGTCCAGCCTTCAAAAGTTACTCGAGCTTTTCTCGTTGAAAGCTTGATTCCTTCTCAAGCTAAACCTCATTTTTAGGCAATTAGGACTAAATACACTTACAACCAATTAAACATATTACAACCAGTTACGACTTTCATAGAATAAGATTTTATATATGACGAAGGTATCTAGGATTTCTAGAGACGTTTACAATTATGACCCTTATAAAATCTCCACACGTCATCACGTTGTATTCGTTGTGCACATGAACTCAACGAACAAAGAGTATGCCCTACAAAGTACATCACAAGGATTTCTTCCTTATTGTGCTAGACCAAATATGCGACTATTGTGTTTTCTTGATGGATGATCTGTCGGTGCATTCTAAACCATCATATCACCGTTGAAGGTTTTATACAAAACAATAATGCTCCTACGGACACCGGATATGCTTGTTCATAAGAACCAAGAGTGATAACTTGTTTTAGAATTATTTTTTGTCTTCGTTGCAAATTCGGAAAATTTGCAACCAAATTGAAGCAGAAAACAGAGGATGGTTTCTTTTAGAATTAAATTTTGTCTTCGGTTGCTATTCCGTTGCAAATTATAAAAATTGCATCGGAAAATAAATTATAAATTATTTTAGATTGATTTTTTGTCTTTCGTTGTTTTTCTGTTGCAAATTTTTGTAATGGGCAAATTGTCTGAAAAGGCATCGAACTTGCCACCTTTTTCTTTTGTGGGCATCGAACTTTTTTTTCCCCTAAAGTAGCCCTAAACTTGCCTAATTTTCCTTTTGTAGCCTCTAATCAGAAATTAATTACAAAAATTTACATAAATCATCCCTATGGCTCTAAACAATTACACCATTCATCCTTGTGTCAATTACATAAAAAGTCCCTGTGGCACTAATAATTTACACGTAAGATTTCTTTTTTTTCTCTTTTAATTAACCACAATTAAGCAACTTTTATGAAAACTTTTTTGATGAAAAGCTTAAACAAGCCCTGAATAAGCTACTATAAACCAACAGTGAACAAAATTGAAACAAAGGGAAAGGATGCACACTGATAAGCTATGACAGAAATCTAATAAGCTGATCTCAGGGGCACATAAGCTTGCACTAACTCAAATGGGACCTCACAAGCTCAAACAAACAGGAAAACAAGCTAACAACAAGCTAAACAAGCTTAAACAATCAAATCACCAACTGCATATAAGTCACACAAAACAGTCTACAAGGCAACTTAGAAGACCAAATTAAGCTGAGTAAACAAGCTAGAAAGTCCAACACAAGCTCAAATATCTCAAGCCAGTAGTACAAGCTACTCAGAGAAACAAAAATTAAACAATAAGCTCAACTAAATGGGAAGCTAAGGGCTTATGAATATGGACAGATGGAACTAATTCAGTGGTGCAGGGCATAACTAATCCAAACAGCCTATTACAAGCTTATCAAAAGCTGGTTAAAATCTCTCAGAAAAATTTGGAAAAATATGGGCTTATGAGATTAGCAACCAAAGATTTATTTCCCAAAATCTCAGATGAAATGGATCAAAATAGAGTAAATGAAAAATCAAAACTAAAACCTGTTTGGAAAATGTGTTGATATTTTTGAGTTTTTCAGTTTTTGAAAAGTTTGACTAAAATGAACTTTGAATGATCCTATATTACTGAGAATGATGTTATAAGCTAAGATATTAGTAACTTAAGCTATATGAACTACTTATGCAACTATTTCTAATTGCTTATATGAAGAAATTAGAGAATAAAAGTGATTTTGACTTTTTATCAAAAGAACACTTAATTTTATGCTACTAGAACCTAATATGAGCTGTTGAAACTAAATGCAAAGTCTAAAACAAATTTGAACACAGATAACCAACTAAATCCAAACACTCCTTAATATGCACTGTTTTTGAGTGAATTTAACCAAACTACTGATGCAATAAAACTAATTAAGCTATATGAGATCTAGTGAAGCTAAAATGACTGACTATATAGTACTAGAATAAGCAGATTAATAAGCAATAGGTGACATTAGATTTTTATGGATTTTTAGTTTTTAAAAGCAAAATGAGAACAAATGACTACAAATATTGTTTATTGATTTGTTGACATCCTTGAGTGGTAGATTTCACATCAATGACTCATGATGTACACTCCCCCTTTTTGCCCCACAATCACTTTTTAATCCCATTTTTAGAACAACTATAATTAAGATTAGGATTTAATTTTGTTTATGCAAGTAACTAGTAGCATGATATGTATGTGTCTTAGCTTATTTTAGGATTTTAAGTTCATGTGGTAGCTTAATCTTTCCCTTAAAAGTACCCTCTTGCACCCCTTTATGTTCTGTCACAACTGCCCAAGGAACCCCTGTTGCACCCCTCTTTTTAGCCTATCATAAGCTCAATCTTAGCTACAACTCATTTTACAATCTCCTTTTTGCATCAATATTGTTTGTGTTAGCTTATAACATGCTTAGGTATTAGTTTTAGAACTTAATCATAAGCTTGAAAGTACCCACTTTGTGCCCATCTTCAAGTCCCAAACAGCCCATACCCCACTCTTTACAGCTTATTTACAAGCTGTAAGAGGGGTCCACATCGCCCCATTTAGCTTTTTTAGGAACCCACTAGTGCTTATTTAAACTTTCTAGGCTTATTTTTGAATTTGGAAGTGGTTTGTTAGCTTAAATTTAAGCCAATAAAGACCTTAGTGGGCTGTTTATTCCACTGTTCCAGCAGCAGCAATAAGAGTTTTTTATTAGCTTATTCTCTCCTTTTCTTTGCTTATTTCCTTTCCTTTTAGCTTATTTGGAAGTTCATATTTCACCATTTTACATCAAAGTATGTCTTAAATTTGTTGGAAATGTATATATTTACAAACATGTGAATGTCCGAATTCAAACTCGTGACCACGGGATTGCACACATTAGCGAATGAGAATTAAAGTTAAAAATTAATGTGTATGTTTACGATTAATTATTGCACATTAAGTCCGGTTAACGATCGTTAAGTATTTAACGGAAAAATGACTAACGACCGTTAAATGGAAAAGAGAAGGACTAGAAATGGAAAACTTGGAAAATTTATGGGTTTGGCTTTGGGCTTTCAATAGTAGCCGGCCATAGGGCCTCTCCAAGGCCTAATTCCCTAACTTGTTCTCTAAGTTTACCTACTAGTATATAAAGAGGAATAGGTTCTAGGGTTTCATACACTTGTGCATTGAATTAACCCTAGATCTCTCCTCTCCTCTCTCTAGTCTAATATTCGGCCGAACACCCCAAGTAAGGGAGTTTGGTTTCGTTTTTCTTAAACGAGGACTTGTGTTATGTAACACCCCCAAATTTCGTTTAGCGGAAGCATACGTGTTAAGGGGAATGTTACGAAATTGGTGATCACAACACAAGTAATAAAGAACGGAATACATACTCCGTTTGACTTCATAAAATAGTTTGAAAATAATATCTTACAACATTGATTTAATAGATGGGCACATCCCATAAGTTCAGTGGTCCCAATTTAAAAACATCGGTTTTGTGTAAAAACACTTCTTTTAGATACTACTACGACCATTTACCGCCATCTTGCCTTGCATCCAAGTTCACAATTTAAGCACCTGAGAAAAATATGCTAAAAAGGTCAGCTGAAAGCTGGTGAGTTCATAGGTTTAAGTTAAACAGTAAGTTTGGACCAAATCGAAGTCATATAGTCATTACAACGAATATAATGATATATGGATGAATGTCTATTACGTTAGCTCTAAGTTCATGCAACCGATACTACGACAGTTTCTGTATGCTAACAGATATCATACAATATAGGGGCCCATAGCGAGTGTTTTGTCCCTCAACACTCGATTCCGACATGGTATACGTTTCGCCTTGGCCTAAGCATGGCCAACCGAACGGAGGAGTCACCCTCAATAGATCAATTTATAACATTCGCGCTTCCCAATGGGGAATTGACGGTTCATGAAAAAGGGCATTCTCTAGGGACATCAGGGCTTAGGCTAAACCACGTAATAGTAATCATGCAATAGTTTAGGTCCATAAAAAGGTTTTGCATATTTTCTCACCCCAAAATGTATAAAACAGTTTATCAAATAAAAGAGGGGCTATGAAACTCACCTTAGCAAATAGGCAATCCAAAAGTGGGATTTAGTGAATATTGTGAAGCTGCACCGACACGCGACCTAGATAAGGAGGGCAATGTTTTAGTTCATTGTTTTAAGTATCACTTACTTAAAATAGTTCAATTTATATTGTCTTTATGATAGTATTTAAAGCAACCTTTAGTTTGTAACAATGATTAAAAAGTTTTACTAGTAGGTATATAAATGTATATATACTTATTTATGTTGACACATTTTATTATTGTCAAAATCAATATTAGTTGATTTATTTTCTAATTGTATTTAGAAAATACTTGAGTTAAATTTGAAGACTTCCAAATTTAATGAATGATAAAATGATATAGTGGTCTCTATTTATTTAACAAAATTTGTTCATAACCTTTGTCATTTACGGCTACTAGTTACTTGGCATAACTATGTTTATTTGAACATATTGACGATAATCTTGACGTACAATTTTATTATGTATATTGCATTGTTAGTCATTTGTTTCATGGTAATAAGGCTTTTACACTTATTTTCTTGTCGATACAAATATATTTACCTCAAAGTAGAAGATTTTGAATTCGCGGGAAATAGTTAAGTTTATATTTTGACTTCCGATTAAACACCTCGAGTTTTATTTGACGACTCGACTAAATTTTAGCCGAAGACCTATGATACGTGGATGGGCTGTGTCCCGACAGAAATGGGTTTAGGATTGGGCCTAGGCCCATAAGCAATCTAGAGCTTATTTCACTAGAGTTTGGGCTGCGGCCCGAAGATGGTTTAGGAGGGGTTTTAAGTTGTGGCCCAAAGCATTACAAGAACAGGTTGGTACAAAATTTTAGACGTCACATTATATTATCAAGCTTATAGTACTAATATAATCTCATCTGACGTAAGAGTTCGACACAACAGCTTGGACTCGAGACACCACTTGACCATAATATGATAAGTGAAGTTGCTTTGATTTTGTAGGCTCTCGACAGTCATATGGGTTTCCTAACATGAGCTATAGGGTTGCAACACAAGCAAAATAGATACATGATAAATACTCAAAACCACCCTTGTGATCTTGCGTGAATCAGCAGGTAGTAAACACCCTTCGGTGTATGTGTACCTCGAGATGGGCTTTATGGCTAGAAGTTGCGAAGTTCATGGACTTCGACTCAAGTTTCTCAGTAGGGTGACAAGGAGCAAGGCACATTTAAACCTTCAACATAATCGATGTCGACTTCTAATTTCCGTTTTTAATATTTCAAACTAGTGGATTTTTACCTATGTATCAACCTTATGCCAAAAACAATATTTCTACAATATTACACCGAATTTCACCACTGTGGTGATACAGTGGTTTCGACCCGAATTCAATCTTCGACAAATTTCCTAGCTACTTAGTTAAGTTTAGACATTCTTGCCTAGACCCCTAGCCAACTTTCCTAATGTTTTAACAATGATGATACAAACGGCACCACCGAAGTTCATAGGTGAACAATTTACTCGGAAAGAAAAAGATTAACCAGTTGAACATATTGAACCAACCCAAAAACTTATAACAATTTACAATACTTAAAATACCAATTAGAATCAATCGATTTATATACTTAAACATCCAAGAACAAAACAAAAGAAATAACATATCCTTACAATGGATATGTGGCACGATGACGATGATGAACAAAGCTAACTCGAGATCAAGACTAAACCCAATCGATCTGAAGAAAACACCCAAGCAATATTCTTCAATACCTTAGAGCTTTCTTAATCTTTGAGGTGAGATTTGAGGTGTGACTCTCCTAGGGTTGTCTCGACTGGAAATAAAGGAAGATAACAAGAGTAGTTTTTTGACTCCACTTTCTTTCTTGGGTTTTTGGTGGGATACCATATTAAGCTAAGCCTTCTTCTCTCTTACACCTATCTCACACCAGGCGGCTTCTTATTGGAAGGATGGGAAGAAGAAAACGACATATGATTCCCCTATAGCCATCTCTTAGACACTCTGATCTTGATTGTAACAGGGGCGGCGTGAATGTTAGCGAAGACCCAACAAAGACAAACACCAAAATACTTGTACAAGAAAGTGTAGAAGAAAGAGGCTTTATCAGATTCCATGTTTAGCCATTTCCTTTGAGGTTGTGTTGACCTAGGCGAAGTAGTGTAGCAGGAGTAGATAGGACCCTATTTGAGAAGATGAGTCTTGTGGTTATCTTTTATGAGAGAGAGAGAGGGAAAGGCGTGGAGCACGAGGGAAGCAGAGAGGACAAAAGGAGAAGTGGTATAATTTATATTATAAGTTTTTAAGTTTGATAAGGTTAAGTGAAATTTTAATGTATTTTGTTCCTCAAGTCTTGCTGAATTAATTGAAATTGTATTATTTCAGCTAGGTGAATAAATTTGTGAGATGGCGTTTCTGAACATGATCCATCAAGATTTATTATGAGATGAAGTTTTTCAATGTCGAGGATTTATAATATTATTATTATCTTTGATTTATGTGTAATATACACTTTGAGGTAATACTTGTAGATAGTAAGAGTTATTATTTAAGTGAAAGATGTATTAAGTATTTTGTGTCCCGCGATATTAACGCCGTGACTGAAGTATTAAAGTTTGAAAAATTTTATAATGTAATATCTTGTAGATATTATTATCTTGGTAATATTTTCCATTACGGGGTTTTACCATTGGTTTTGTTTGCTCTTATCATAGTGTCGGTACGCGTGCAGTGTCGGTCATAGTGGGAAACGAGATAACCTCTCGTCTTACAAATTTAATCATTAGACAAAAATGAAATATTCACATAATGAAATGAATGAAAAAGTAATGCAATAGGCTACTGTATGCGAGTTATCTACTCAAATGATCAGGCAAAGCTTATGCATGCTTAATGACTAGGTTTAGTAAAAATAAATTGTCATTTATTGGTTAAATTTGAGTGAAAATTTACCGTGTGTCACATCCTCCCCGCCTTAGAAGGGAAAACCGTCCTCGGTTTTCAGTTAGAATTACTTGCTGAAGTTGAGAAAAGATGTGGGTAGTTACGCTTGAATTGGTCTTCACGTCCCTACGTGTATCCTGGACCTCTTTTAGAGTTCCAGTGGACTTTGACGATAGGGATGCGGCTTTGCTTAAGCCGTTTGATTTCCCGATCCATAATCTCAATGGATTCCTTGACGAAATTCAATCTTTCGTCGAATTGAATTTTCTTCCAATGGAATGGCGAGGGTTTCGTTGGAAAGACATTTCTTCGAGTTGCATATGTGAAACAAGTTATGCTTAGAGTTGGGTTCTTGTGGCAATTCGATTCGGTAAGCTATCGGCCCTATTCTTGCACGAATCTTGAAAAGTTCAATGTAACGAGGATTCAACCTTCCACGTTTTTCCGAGACGGACTTTGCCTTTCCATGGCAAAACTTTTATCATGACTCTATTTCCTATTTGAAGCTCAAGTGGCTTTCGTCTTTTGTCCGCGTATCTCTTTTGACGATCAAGTGGCTTTCGTCTTTTAGCGGAATCTTCTCAGTAGTTTCTTGAATTAGTTCCGGGTCAGTGAATTGGCTTTCTCTGAGTTGTGCATACTAGAATGTTTGTGCAATAACGTATAGTTCTGATGGTAATCCGAGTTGGTGACTACCAGCTCGGTCTTGGAGAGGATCTGATTTATCTTACGAAATAAGGCATTGCCCCTTTGCGTTCTGGTAAAATGGTTTATGCTTTTCTGAGGCGAAACCTCAACCTAACTTTCTTGTCGACTTGAACTTCAAGCGGCATTTAATCCTATATTTATTGACTTTGGTGGTCAGAGTTGTTTGCACTCGATCTCTGGTCCGCATACTATTATCAATGGTTCTCGATAGAAGCTTGGAGCCATTGAACTGGTTCCTTGCCGGTCTCTGTTCTGAACACGATTGATTTGCACTTTTGACCATACGGTGTCTTATGAGGTGGTCTTTTGTTGCAAGGGGATTCGGTTAAGGCAATTTGCCTACTCTATTCACCTTTTGAAACATGTTACTCATGCTCGAAGTATAACTTCTATAGCTTGAACGGTCTTTCCATTTAGTTCATCAGTCGGGAGACGGTAGGTGGCACTCATTTCCAGATGGATTCTCATGAGCTTTGGAGTGGTCTTCGAAAGTTTAATGTGAATGGTTATCGCTATTTGGAATAATGAGAATTGAAATGCTATGACTCGTAACGCTTTGCTTCAAGCAGTCCGTGCGAGTTTGCCCATGTTGTCGTTCTCTTCGTTTGGTAGGGATAGGTGGGTTTGATGAGATGATCAATTATTACCCAGGTAGTGTTATAATTGATAAAGGTCTCCGATGGCTTGGTTTTAGAGTCCATTGTTATGCATTCCCATTTCTATCTGGAAATTTTGGTTTGTACAGGTAGGTTTGATGATTTCTGATTGCTTTGAATTTTCCTTTTTCGAACATGCTAAGTATTGTTTGACATAGGTCAAATACCAGCCTTCATGTTTGGTACTCAGAATAGCTTTCTGGATCAAGGTGCATTTTGCCGGCCACTAGATAAGTATTACTCCTGGCCTTAATGAGGTTCATACACGATAGAATTACAAATCCCTTCATGGTGTGGGTTTCAACATTGGTTCTTGGGGTTAAGATTCCCTTTGGTTTCTTACGGACTCCCCTTCACCTTTAGGTATGTTGTAAGAGTTTTATTTTGTCGGTTCTTCCTTTGAGTGCTACCACTTGATCTTCAAGACTTTAAATGAGAGGGGCGAACTAGATATTTTGTTTTCCCAATGATCTGGCTCTTAAAAGGTTTAGTTTGTTAGATGTTGCTTATAGCATATGCGGTTATGACCTTTTTTCCCTTGGTGAGTACGGATGTTGCAATTGAACTTATGTTGCGACTCCAATTATTGGTGTCGTCACATGGTCAACTTCCTTTTTGTTTCCGTACATTCCGTAGGACCTTGTGGTCAGTGTACACTGTACTTCCTTATTGCCGTAGGGATAATATTTCTAGGTTTTCCTAGTGAGATCATGTCAGGTTTCAATTTTTAATTTGTGCACTGCGTTATGCTTCTCATGGATCTTTGGGTGTTGAGTATCTTATATCATTATTTTCCTTTTTGGATCAGGATAGCTTCCAGCTCTGGTGTAAAGCGTCTCCCTTGAATGGTAGAGTCTCTGTCATACCCAGGTATGTCTAAAACAAGTGTATCACATGATTTTTCCTTGCGCAGTGTTTGTTGGGTCGACCTGGGGCGTATGATGATCTATACCTTTCCTAGTTCAGTGTAGGTGGTAGGATACTAAGTATGAATCGGTATATCCGAGGCGCCATTCTCAGCGTCCAGTGTTCTATGGGATGCTAATTCATTGTTAGAGGTTCAAACGTTTCATATTTGTTTCCTTAATAGAAGATTTCTTCTCTCGGGTGGTACGGTTTATTCCATTCCCGTGTAATATGATATGTATGGCATTTTAAGGTGGGGTGTCGGTGTGAGGTAAGGACACGAACTTTTCTATTTCGTGATAGTGAGTTAAGCACTTCCTTTAACCTGACCGGGTAAGAATTTCAAAAATTTAACCATGCCCGTGCACGTTACCCCTCCCGAAGTATACATAGGTGATCAGGCTATGTATAATTGGGGACCGGTGACGTGTTGTTCGGTATAGTCTAAATCTTGGTGTACTTATTCTTTGGTCAGCGGAAACGTTGCAATAGTTCATGTGCAAAGTTTTGATGCGATAGTTTATAAGATTTGCTAGGCCGTCCAATCCTGTCAGCATGGCCTATCGTTCGTTTGACCAAGATGTGTGAAATAATGACAACTTGGTTAGAAATGAAATGTTGGATTCGTGATTTTTTTTTTTTTGCGTAGTAATAGTTTGAGTTGGTCTTATCGGTATTGGAAATAATGCCTTCGCAATTTTTGGAATGTGGGTTTTTCTAAGTCATCTCGTTGGGTGATACCAATTTGTCAGAGAGACTAGTCGCATATCCAAGATGACTTTCTCTTATCTTCAGAGAATCCTTTCATCGTGATAAGATAGTTGAAATCCTTAATGTTATGGTGAAAGTGGTCATGGAGAAGACATATATTATGATAGCACGATGATGACAACTGATATATTACAAGGAAAGGTTTAGTACATTAAGGTTACATAGAGAAGTACTTAAAGTAGATTCTTAAGGCTACGACTTGAAAGTTTAAACTAAGCTTTATTACAAACAGCATCTCTAGCTAACTTAGTTTCTTCCTTGGTGTCCATTGGGAGCTTGAACAATTCTTCACACTTTCTTCAGGAAATTGTTTCGACAGTTGTTGCCTTCATGCTGATTCTTCCTATCCGGGCACTTGTTTTTATTGTGACCTTTCATGCCACACCCATGGCATACCACTGCCTCCTGATAGGGTTGCTTACAATCTCCCATCTTATGTCCAATTCCTTTACAAATTCCACAAGGTGTAGGGCACTTTCCGTAGTGGTAATATGGGCATATATTGCACTTGGGTTTTGTTCCAGCATACATTACCCCCCGTTTGGTTTCAGCAGTCCTAACTTCATTCGTCCATTGGCGCTTGATTGATTGTTGCATTTGATCTTCCTCACCATCATATACCCAGTTCCTCTTGTTACCACAGTACTCCATTGCTTTGCTTTGGGGCAATGACTCTGTCAATCCAGAAGTCGCACCAGTAGCTTCTTGAGTGGCAATAGGTGCGAATGCAACCACGTTCCCCCGAATTTCGGGTGAAAATCCACAAAAGTATGCCCCGAGTTTCCTTTTCTCAGGTACTATCATATCAGGACATAGTTGGGCCAGTTCGAGAAAGCGGTTGGTGTATCCTTCGAGGTCATTTCCCATCATAGTTAGTCCACAGAGCTCTTGTTCCATCATTCGCAGTTCATTCCTTGAGCAGTATTCTGCAATCATCATTTTCTTCAGGGTGTCCCACTGAAGTGAGTAAGCAGCGTCTATTCCTACTAATTGGACATAAGTATTCCACCATGTGAGGGCTTGGTGCCGAAAGGTGCAAGTAGCATACTTGACCTTACAATTGTCCGCGCAACTCTGCTCGCGGAAAATTGTCTCTAACCTTTCTAGCCATTTTGCCAAACCTATGGCTCCTTCAGTCCCCTCAAATGCTGGTGGTTTACAGTTCCTGAATTCTTGGTAAGAGAAAATTTGTGTTGTAGGCGTCTTACCAACAGCTTCTCCCTTATTCCATTGGCTGATGTTGTTGATGTTGTGATTGACTTGATAGTTAGCAATCCTTGCACCAATTTGTTCAGTAACAGGTTTCTCAATGGTGGTTGCATCCATGTTCAGCTTTATTGTAAACATTTTCCTTCAACCACAAGAAATGACAACAATGAGTTTTCTATGAGTAGGAGGACCATGGTGGAGATTCATAAGGTTACAACATGTACTACTTCTCCATCAAGTATTTCCTAGGTTGTATTGACTGGATGTCACATAGACTTATTATGATGATGTTAAGAAAACGGAGATTGGTTGGAGTGAGTTTAACATAGGGTTATAATTCACAAGACGTTGTTTATTATGCATAGTCGCTTATCACCATAAGCTTGATTACATCTCAAGAAGATTCCTGGCTCATAAGGCCGATACATAACATGCGTTCATTGACTCGCTCTAGTTTGTCATACAACAAAACTACTACTAGCGTTTTTATTGAACTACTCATTACAACGTCTAATGCAATGCCAAGTGAAATTTAGGCATTTCCCGGTGCTGCCCCGGGTTGACTTTGTTGAGTTGCCTTCCATTCCTCCAACTCTCTGAGCTGGGCCTCCATCCTAGCAAATTTGTTGTTGGCCTCATTTGTCCTACTTTCCATAGTACGTCTTTGAAATTCTACGACACCCTCCAGGTACCCTGTCTCAGTTAATGCTATTGTAATAACGGTCTCCAACCGTGTCAGCCGACTCTCAATCTCTGTGAGACGTCCCTGGGTGTCTCCTGGAGTTTGCAGAGCACATCTTTCAATGTGGTCTTCAAGACGTGCAATTACTTCGTTTAACTTTTCACGGGTTCCCTCTATTGCTGTCCCAACATCGTTGTAGCATTCCTTGAGTGTTTCGCCAAGTGCTTGTAGTTCTCCTACCACTCCTTCGATCCCTCCAATCCTTTCTTCTGGTAGTATCCCCAGATGATCCGACATCTCTTCTATTTGTTCTTCATGGCGTGTTAGGCGCGCCATAACTGTGTCGAGAGTTGGTGGTCTAGCAGTGGCTGCTCCTGAAGTTTCTCCAACTTCGAACGAACTAGGAGGTGATGTATCAGAAGACGATGGTGATGATGCAGAGAGACAGATTTTCTTGCTAGTAGGTATCTCCCAACTGAGAAGTGGATCTCTTTGGTGTCTTGGCGAGAGTGTAGGAGTAGTGGAATTGGTAGGTGTAGCATTGATAGTAGTGATGATTTGGAAGTGAGCAGGTGGAGTGTGGGTAGTACCCTCCTGGTGAACTTGATACACTACCCTGTACGGGTTTCCAGTGTCAGGAGTGAGTTGAGAAGGGGCTGGGATGCGTTCAGCAGGTGACAAACCTTCTGTTGTGTCATCGCATCCAGCTCCAGAGTGAGGGGAAGGCATGGTCTGTGACAAGACGGTGCATATGTGTAAGCATGTAGAAAAATACTCATGATGAATATGAAATAGTGCACTAGTAAATAGGAAATAAAACATGCAATCCTATTTAAATGAATTCTTACGTAAACTGGCAAGTAAGGCAAGCGGCAACTGACGGTCGTAGTATGATGTTTTTGTAAAAAGTGGTTATAGTTTAGGATTTATATGTACCTAGTTCTCTATAACCTTGGCTCTGATGCCAATCTGTAACACCCCCAAATTTCGTTTAGCGGAAGCATACGTGTTAAGGGGAATGTTACGAAATTGGTGATCACAACACAAGTAATAAAGAACGGAATACATACTCCGTTTGACTTCATAAAATAGTTTGAAAATAATATCTTACAACATTGATTTAATAGATGGGCACATCCCATAAGTTCAGTGGTCCCAATTTAAAAACATCGGTTTTGTGTAAAAACACTTCTTTTAGATACTACTACGACCATTTACCGCCATCTTGCCTTGCATCCAAGTTCACAATTTAAGCACCTGAGAAAAATATGCTAAAAAGGTCAGCTGAAAGCTGGTGAGTTCATAGGTTTAAGTTAAACAGTAAGTTTGGACCAAATCGAAGTCATATAGTCATTACAACGAATATAATGATATATGGATGAATGTCTATTACGTTAGCTCTAAGTTCATGCAACCGATACTACGACAGTTTCTGTATGCTAACAGATATCATACAATATAGGGGCCCATAGCGAGTGTTTTGTCCCTCAACACTCGATTCCGACATGGTATACGTTTCGCCTTGGCCTAAGCATGGCCAACCGAACAGAGGAGTCACCCTCAATAGATCTATTTATAACATTCGCGCTTCCCAATGGGGAATTGACGGTTCATGAAAAAGGGCATTCTCTAGGGACATCAAGGCTTAGGCTAAACCACGTAATAGTAATCATGCAATAGTTTAGGTCCATAAAAAGGTTTTGCATATTTTCTCACCCCAAAATGTATAAAACAGTTTATCAAATAAAAGAGGGGCTATGAAACTCACCTTAGCAAATAGGCAATCCAAAAGTGGGATTTAGTGAATATTGTGAAGCTGCACCGACACGCGACCTAGATAAGGAGGGCAATGTTTTAGTTCATTGTTTTAAGTATCACTTACTTAAAATAGTTCAATTTATATTGTCTTTATGATAGTATTTAAAGCAACCTTTAGTTTGTAACAATGATTAAAAAGTTTTACTAGTAGGTATATAAATGTATATATACTTATTTATGTTGACACATTTTATTATTGTCAAAATCAATATTAGTTGATTTATTTTCTAATTGTATTTAGAAAATACTTGAGTTAAATTTGAAGACTTCCAAATTTAATGAATGATAAAATGATATAGTGGTCTCTATTTATTTAACAAAATTTGTTCATAACCTTTGTCATTTACGGCTACTTGTTACTTGGCATAACTATGTTTATTTGAACATATTGACGATAATCTTGACGTACAATTTTATTATGTATATTGCATTGTTAGTCATTTGTT
Organism: Chrysanthemum seticuspe; assembly: GCA_019973895.1. Taxonomy (NCBI): domain Eukaryota; kingdom Viridiplantae; phylum Streptophyta; class Magnoliopsida; order Asterales; family Asteraceae; genus Chrysanthemum; species Chrysanthemum seticuspe. The sequence goes on from BPTQ01000009.1 coordinate 42,431,346, forward strand.
TCATGGTAATAAGGCTTTTACACTTATTTTCTTGTCGATACAAATATATTTACCTCAAAGTAGAAGATTTTGAATTCGCGGGAAATAGTTAAGTTTATATTTTGACTTCCGATTAAACACCTCGAGTTTTATTTGACGACTCGACTAAATTTTAGCCGAAGACCTATGATACGTGGATGGGTTGTGGCCCGACAGAAATGGGTTTAGGATTGGGCCTAGGCCCATAAGCAATCTAGAGCTTATTTCACTAGAGTTTGGGCTGCGGCCCGAAGATGGTTTAGGAGGGGTTTTAAGTTGTGGCCCAAAGCATTACAAGAACAGGTTGGTACAAAATTTTAGACGTCACATTATATTATCAAGCTTATAGTACTAATATAATCTCATCTGACGTAAGAGTTTGACACAACAGCTTGGACTCGAGACACCACTTGACCATAATATGATAAGTGAAGTTGCTTTGATTTTGTAGGCTCTCGACAGTCATATGGGTTTCCTAACATGAGCTATAGGGTTGCAACACAAGCAAAATAGATACATGATAAATACTCAAAACCACCCTTGTGATCTTGTGTGAATCAGCAGGTAGTAAACACCCTTCGGTGTATGTGTACCTCGAGATGGGCTTTATGGCTAGAAGTTGCGAAGTTCATGGACTTCGACTCAAGTTTCTCAGTAGGGTGACAAGGAGCAAGGCACATTTAAACCTTCAACATAATCGATGTCGACTTCTAATTTCCGTTTTTAATATTTCAAACTAGTGGATTTTTACCTATGTATCAACCTTATGCCAAAAACAATATTTCTACAATATTACACCGAATTTCACCACTGTGGTGATACAGTGGTTTCGACCCGAATTCAATCTTCGACAAATTTCCTAGCTACTTAGTTAAGTTTAGACATTCTTGCCTAGACCCCTAGCCAACTTTCCTAATGTTTTAACAATGATGATACAAACGGCACCACCGAAGTTCATAGGTGAACAATTTACTCGGAAAGAAAAAGATTAACCAGTTGAACATATTGAACCAACCCAAAAACTTATAACAATTTACAATACTTAAAATACCAATTAGAATCAATCGATTTATATACTTAAACATCCAAGAACAAAACAAAAGAAATAACATATCCTTACAATGGATATGTGGCACGATGACGATGATGAACAAAGCTAACTCGAGATCAAGACTAAACCCAATCGATCTGAAGAAAACACCCAAGCAATATTCTTCAATACCTTAGAGCTTTCTTAATCTTTGAGGTGAGATTTGAGGTGTGACTCTCCTAGGGTTGTCTCGACTGGAAATAAAGGAAGATAACAAGAGTAGTTTTTTGACTCCACTTTCTTTCTTGGGTTTTTGGTGGGATACCATATTAAGCTAAGCCTTCTTCTCTCTTACACCTATCTCACACCAGGCGGCTTCTTATTGGAAGGATGGGAAGAAGAAAACGACATATGATTCCCCTATAGCCATCTCTTAGACACTCTGATCTTGATTGTAACAGGGGCGGCGTGAATGTTAGCGAAGACCCAACAAAGACAAACACCAAAATACTTGTACAAGAAAGTGTAGAAGAAAGAGGCTTTATCAGATTCCATGTTTAGCCATTTCCTTTGAGGTTGTGTTGACCTAGGCGAAGTAGTGTAGCAGGAGTAGATAGGACCCTATTTGAGAAGATGAGTCTTGTGGTTATCTTTTATGAGAGAGAGAGAGGGAAAGGCGTGGAGCACGAGGGAAGCAGAGAGGACAAAAGGAGAAGTGGTATAATTTATATTATAAGTTTTTAAGTTTGATAAGGTTAAGTGAAATTTTAATGTATTTTGTTCCTCAAGTCTTGCTGAATTAATTGAAATTGTATTATTTCAGCTAGGTGAATAAATTTGTGAGATGGCGTTTCTGAACATGATCCATCAAGATTTATTATGAGATGAAGTTTTTCAATGTCGAGGATTTATAATATTATTATTATCTTTGATTTATGTGTAATATACACTTTGAGGTAATACTTGTAGATAGTAAGAGTTATTATTTAAGTGAAAGATGTATTAAGTATTTTGTGTCCCGCGATATTAACGCCGTGACTGAAGTATTAAAGTTTGAAAAATTTTATAATGTAATATCTTGTAGATATTATTATCTTGGTAATATTTTCCATTACGGGGTTTTACCATTGGTTTTGTTTGCTCTTATCATAGTGTCGGTACGCGTGCAGTGTCGATCATAGTGGGAAACGAGATAACCTCTCGTCTTACAAATTTAATCATTAGACAAAAATGAAATATTCACATAATGAAATGAATGAAAAAGTAATGCAATAGGCTACTGTATGCGAGTTATCTACTCAAATGATCAGGCAAAGCTTATGCATGCTTAATGACTAGGTTTAGTAAAAATAAATTGTCATTTATTGGTTAAATTTGAGTGAAAATTTACCGTGTGTCACATGTTAGATCTAGCAATCGCTTGATTCGTTTGGTTAATTCGTGTGTACAAGAACGTGGTTGTAAGACATTATTCTTACACCAATAAGTATTTCTTTGTTGTGCTTTGCTCGAGGGTTGTTTTGCTTTGCTCGAGAGATTTGACATTCGCAAGAGGTACGTTACGCACACTTTCAGTTAATTAATTTATTTGTTATGATCTTTAAGTCTTCCGCTGTGTACTCTTGATGTTTACTTGTTTATTGTATGTTATATATATCATAAACTCAACAGTGGCATCACGAGCCTTGTATAACAAGTAATTAATTACTGAAACACATAATTAAAATAAACATGAATGTGTTATTATTTGTATGCTTAGATCTAGGGTTTGCAAAACCTAAACCCTAATTTTTTAGGGGGGCGTTTTTTTGGTGCCCTAATTAGGGTTTTGTAAACTATTGTTTTAATTGGATTAGAAACCCTAAGATGCATGAAACTTTATGTGTATATGCGTAACTCTGATTAATTGCATTAATTGTTAAGTGTAATTTTATGTCCATGATAATTATCTGCATGTTTTATCATGGATCTGCTTTTATTGTATGTCTTTCATGTTTAAGTGATATACACTAAACTATGATAGATCTAAAATTGGGGAAGACCTCAATAATTATTATTTAATCAATTATGTGCTATGTGGTATATATTTAGTTTTGACTTACGCAATCGATGAATCGATGCATGTGGTTCACCTTGTACATAGATGAAAACGGGTGGAAGTCTTAATTAAATATATGCATATTGACAGATATAGAATTGGTTATTAATATGATTTATCAAAACCGTTTGCATGTGGCTATTTGATATGCATGACTTTTATTTGTTATGCATTCATTGTTTATTTGTTTATTTTATAAATACTTGCTTGTTTTTGTTTTGTAACAAGGGTATTTTTACAAGAAAAATAAACTGACCTAAACAATGGTGAAACATGTATTTTTAAGAATAGTAATCATAATCGTTTAATTGATTGATGACTTTGGTACAAATGACTGAACGGCTCACCCATGAGAATGAACTAATAAAAGGGGTTTAAAGAAGTGCGCACAGTCACACTGAATGGATGTCTAAGGTTGTGCTTTAGCGCGTACCTGGTCCTCTGCCCCCTGTAAGTTCAAATGGAGCTACTTAGTAAGTCATTAAATGTGCAAGCTCATCTTAAGGGCGAATTAGTGTTTATTCCATGCGCCACTTAGGTGGTAATTATCCGAAACACTAAGTGTTTACACTTATGCAAAAGTACGGTATAATGGATGATAATTAACACTAATTCCTTGATTGGTGAACCCAATACCTCAATTAAAGTTTGATGATGAAAAGCTTATACATTAAAACAAGATATAAATGTTTTAATAAAAAATATGCTACAAAGATGAATGCATGACATCTTTGTACATATTTGATTTAACATCAAAAACTATTACCCTTTAATTTAAGTTATATGCCATCCAACGAAACGGAAACACCTAAGATTACTTTCTATTTGCGTGAGAACGTGACTTAGATGTTAATCAAAGGGTAAAATGTCCACGTGTCGTGAGAACGGGCATGGACGATTTTGCAGTTTCTTAAGTTGGACAACTTAATTGAGTTAGGCAGTGAAAACTGAAAACTCAAGGCATAAGATGGGAAAAAACATGTTTACATGGCAATTGATATTGGCTATATGTAAATCCCATAAATCTAGGAATTGCAATTGAAATTGGCAATTGAGCAAAAGCTCTACCATTTTATATAAGGTTCATCACTAACAGATCAACTGATGTGATGAGATTATGACAATTTGGATCCTAGTTTTCAATAAATATTAATTGGTTATATGAATATGAACCTTCGGTATTTAATTGTTTATTGAAAAGGAAAATTATCAAAATACTAATTATGGTTTTTTGAACTTTTTCTGTAGATGGCTCAATCTGATAACACTATGAGCTTACTGAGTGCCGCTTTCAAAGATATGATTGGAAGGGACAAGCTGACTGGCCCTAATTTTAATGATTGGCATCGTTCACTTAGGATCATCCTTCGTGTTGCCAAAAGGGTTGAAATTTTGACTACACCTCTGCCTGATGCTCCTCCCAACACGGCAACTGCTCTTGAATTAGAGGCATATCGTGTTGAATATGAGAAGCACAATGATGTGGCGTGTCTAATGCTTTCGGGGATGTCTGCTCAATTGCAAAAACAATTTGAGCACTATCCGCCTATGAGCATGCTAGATGAACTTAAACGTATGTTTGAGAAGCCACCAACAGCTGAACTGTATGAACTAATTGAAAAGGTTCACAGCTGCAAGCAGGAGGTTGGCAAATCTGTCTCCGACCACGTCCTCGAGATGAAACATCACTTGGTGTTAGGAATTAGAAAATTCCATAGTGAAGTGTCGGTCACCCCAAATGTTATCTAGCTTAAGTTAGCTCGTAGACTTGTCGTTAGTTTCGTTATTTAGTAGTTTATTTATTAGTTTGTAGCGTAGTATAGCTTAGTGCAACACCGTGGAGGAAGGACAGGTCTTTACCCACTGTATCCCTGATCCACAGGCCGATAGGAGGTCGTGTATTGTGTAAGTATAAATACCCCTTCCATCCATGGAAGGGGTGGTGCTTCTTTTCATTAATCTAATATTCCATACTTTGAGTAAACCTCTAGCAAGAACACCCTCTCTCTCTACTTTCTCTCTCTAAAATGGAAAACATGTATTTTGATCTCCCAAGACCACCCGAATCATTCAACACAATAAATATAACGATCCTACAATTGGTACCAGAGCCAGGTTGTTGTGTTTTGTTGATTTGCGTGGTATTTTTTAATTCCTGTTGATACTGTTTTGGAACTTTTGTGTCTGGAATATTTTTTATAACTGTTCTACATGTTTCGTGTATCTGGTTTTGGTCATGTATCTGGGTTTGGTCTAAAGGTCATGTTTCGCTAACAAGTAAACCTGTTGTTGTATATGAAAAAGTCATGTGCTTTGAATATGATAATTTGTGTCATGGTTAAACAGTCATATGAAGCAGTTCTTATGATTTGTTTCTGGGTTTAATATGTTGATAGTCATATGGTCAGATTTTCATGTCCATACAGTGGTCAAATGGGTCAAAAAGTTGCAACTTTAACTTTATGATAAGTTTTCTGGGTATTCATGAATATGGTCGGAAAACATGGTCGGAAATAACGCCGGAATATGTCATATATCATGTTAGCGAGTTGTACACAAAACTGTCTAAATACAATGTATCCACCTAGCGACTTGGTCGTGTATTACCTAGCGACTTGTTCTTTAACAAGTCGTAGCGACTTGGCTAGCGACTTGGCTAGCGACTTGCCTAGCGACTTGGCTAGCGAGTTGGCTAGCGAGTTGGCTCAAGACCATTGTCACTAGCGACTTGACTCTAAATGGACAGAAATGAAGAAGAGTGACTCGACCATTCCAAATACAAAGCAACAAATACCAAATACAAAACAAGACATCAACTCGACCTCAGTTTCAATGAACATCATCAGTCTACATAATCAAAATGAAAAAGTAAATATGATTCAAATCAAAACATTTCATCTCAGTTTCAATACTAATCCACAACTTAGACTCAACCCAAAGGACCCTCACCCACTCCATCAACTCTCTACAATCAACCAAGACTTTAAACGAAATGCAATAATAGATCTCAGTTGAGGTTCAATGTGTTTTTATCTTATAAAGATTGCTTTGTATGAACCCATTCACATCATAGACCTTGTGTAACTTTACTTTATTTCATGTCCAAAACTATTGATAAAGATCATAACAAGATTGTTACGCCTCTATCTTTATACGATATAAAGAAATGAGATTAACAAGGATGTCATCTCAAATCTTTGATTCGTGTTACTCATATAACAACAATGGACAACAATTACGTGTTTAATGATAACAAATACCTACCTGTGCTTAATCATTCGTACCATCCATGTGTTATACAAACGTGGCAATAATGAAGTGGCTCGAGCCATCCCTGTGGCTGCCCTATGTCCTTCGAGTCATATGATACTCATACCATCCCTGTGGTTGTTTTGTTCAGTTATATGTGAATATTTGAGGAGGAGATGATTAGAGTTAAGAAGGGGGCGGTAATTATTGGAGTGAAATTAGGGTTTGGATAGTTGTTGAGATGAGAAACTGATAAGCAGGAAAAGAGGCGTTCTTTTGTTAAGAAATATTAGGGATTAGGGTTACATTGACTTTGGTTAGTGGATTTATATACCCGTGTTATTAGGGTATGGATTCTGTTGATACCTTTTTGTGATGTCATGGTCTCGTGGGCTTGATGCAGATTTTCTAATGTGGGCCGTGTATAGTGCTGACTAAATATGGGCCCCTAATTGTTTTGTGTAATGAAGTGTGATGGAAAACTGATCTACTAAATGAGTAATGGGCTTCGAAAGTTGTAATGAGGCATGGCGTATCACACTAACTGGTGCCGTATTATCAATGAGTTTGATATGAAATGAGGTACATTGAGCCACGTTGAGTGTTACTTTGAATTTTAGTAACCAAATTTTGTGTGATTTGTTTATTAATTATGGGGCTTGTGCGTCTTTTGATTCTAAATATCGTTATGGACCGTGACATTGAAACTATGATCTGGTTCGGTTATTAATTTAAGTTGGGTCGTGCACTATTTGGATGGATATGAGTGGACTTGGCTTGAGTAATTTATGTGATGGATTAACTTCTCAGATGGGCTTCCCGTAAATTGGATTTTATGAGACTTGGTTAAAATGAGATTTGTTGATGTGACTTGGATAATCTGAGATGTGTTGAAGAGATGTGACGACAAGATTTGGTAGGATGATGAGAGTTGTTGTGGTATAAGGGTTGATACTTTGGTTTATGCATTTTCATGAGGGGTATTCTGTCACGGCTTTAATTTATGTATGATCAAAGTTGACTACGGGATTGTTTGGACGACATTTCTTATTTGGATTTGAAGTGAGAATTTCCGGGCGCATTTACTTATTTCGTCTTCTTTCTTTCTACTCTTCCGCGAAGATGACTTGTTTGGGCGTTTATTGAGTGTGATAAAGACTTGGCTATTTAATTACGGTTGTGATTCTATCTCGTTTAACCCACAACGTAACTATCACTTCGGTGTCTCACGCATTTGAGAATATGTCAAGAGGTTTTGTACATTGGGTACACCGTTTCTTCTTCACAAGGATGAGCACAAGTTTAAGTAACATATCTGGGGAATTCTACTTCATGATCAAGTTTGATATATCGGGTTTACTTCTCCGTGTGGTCACTACAATAGCCGACAGAATGCGTGAATGATGTACTTACCAAAGTTTGTATTGGATGATTGTTGATGAGGTTGTTGATGTTGGATAATGAACTGTTGATGAACCGCTGCATGTTCCCCTAAAACAGATATTCACCGAAACCAAAATTGTCATAACTCATTCAAGCTGACATTGTTTACGGTTTTGTCTTGGTTTTGTAAAATCCCGCGAAAGAACCTATTTCTCGGTTTAAATCATAGACTTGTAAAATCCCGTGACAATGGAAACATCCTGGTATTTGTAAAGTGCATTTCCGGATCTATCTTACGGTTTATTCTTGGTTTTGTAAAATCCCGCGAAAGAAACTATTTCTCGGTTTAAACCATAGAGTTGTAAAATCCCGTAATGATGGAACCATCTTGGAGAAGAGAAAGTGTAAATTTGGATCTTACTTGATGCTGATGCTACGGTTTCTGCTTCAAAGAAGGGATAAAAGGGTACTTCATAAATTGGATGTGTGTTTGGATATTCGTCATGGCAGTTTGGTTATTGCTTGGTTTTACGGGGTTCTATGCTTTTAACCATGGTCGGGATGAAACCATTATCAAAGTTCATTCAAATGTCAAAGAAGGCTAGATTTGAGCAGTTCAGAAGATGTGACAACGGAGTTAATTCAGTATTATTTATTTGAGGTTGAAGTGAATTATCACGGGCGAGTGTACTTAGTATCTGAAGGTATCGGGGATGGATGGATGAAGATTCTTCATGATCCTTGTTCGAACTTATTATCAAAAACAAAGACTTGGAAATCTAGTTATTGTTGGGTGACTTTTACCTCTTCTTTTACCACTTGGGGGAATTGGGCTCTTATCACCTCAAAATAACTATCACTTTAAGGAGTTACGTTGTAGTGCTCAATGTCACATTCAATTGTGGATTTTCAAGAGGTGATGTACGTCTATTACTTGATGGTTGGTTGGTTGAAGAGTATAGAGTACTTAGAGATTCAATGGAGCATGATTTCTCGGCATCGCTCTTTGTTACACATGTGCAAGTTTAAGTCACGAGTTCGGGTTAATTTACTTCAGGGTCAAATTCATCATATTGGGTTATCTCCATCAGCTGTCACTACAAAGAGCCTACTGAATGATAATGGGGTTGATTACTTGTTTTGCCAAGAGATTGAAAAGAGAGAGATTATGACGTCTGTTCACTTCAGTTCAGGCCTCGTACTCCAAAGAAAAGAAATGTGTACGTTTCAGTGCGCATTATCTTCCAAAGAAGAGAAATCTTCTTATGACGTTTGAACACAACAGTTCAAGCCTCGTTCTCTAAAGAAAAGAAAAGTGTACGTGTCAGTGCTCTTTATCTTCTGAAGAAGAGAAATCTTCTAATTAATGACCATTCTCATCAACATGCTTCATACTTTTTCCATGCGCTTCAGTCATCAAGTGAACCGGGCTACTGTTGATTGTTTTCTGATTACACTTTCTCAACTATAATGACGATGGCGACATCCTGTGCTGATTTTGCGGGGGAAAAGTGTGAATGGACTACATTTGGATAATGTTCACTTGTTTAATCAAGAATGGCATCTCCGTATGCAATTCTTGAGGGGGAGAAGAAGTGTGAATTTTTTGCATTGTTGATTGATATTAGAGAATACAAATGGTCATACGGCTCTAAACTCATGTAAGAACCGAGCTTTTTCTTATCGGGTCATCTATACATGGAGTTTCTTCGAAGAAGCCGTTGGTTGACATCTTCACTCGGATTGATGAGTTTATCGACAAAGTGCTTCCGGTTAATGCTTCACGTACACATCAACATGATGATTCCGAACAATCTATCTGTTCTTGTTTGATGTGATTGGTAGTTTGGCGTTACCATCTTGTGTGTTCGTTGCGGCCTTATTGCTGATTTTCTTGATGAACATCTTTCTGTTCTTGTTTGATTGGGAGGGATTTTAGTTAAGGGGATTTGCAAGATGTAAGTTGATTGGGATGCTTTTTGGTGATGTTCTTGTTTTGGTGAGTTGAAGATGTTAACTATCTATTCCCCAACTGGACAATCTTGAAGAAGGTCGAGTCTACAGTCTATTCTACATTTTCTGCTACATGTTAGAAGACTAAAAGACGAGTTGCAGTTGATTATCAAAAGACTTCTTCTTAATTTGGGCATTTATCAAACAGATTGTCGGTTTAGGGGAGAGCACTAATTGGGTGAAAGTTATAAATCATATTCAATTCCCAATTAGACGTGCTCATATTCTTTAGCAGTGACTACTCGAGACGTTGATATTGACTATTGTTGGACATTTGACACAAGGTGATTACTTCGGAATTAATCATTTATCACTTATTTGAGATTGAAGCTGACTTTCACAAAGGCGTGTTCTTATTTGATAACTTGCTCGGGCTTAAGAATTTGAGTTGAAGACTTGGCTTATCTAGTTACCAACAGTCGAGGTGGATGGTCGAAGACCTGGTTAACTATCACTACTAGGAGTTACTTTATTTTACTCAGTGTCACACGCATATGACGGTGTGGATAAACGCAAGAGGTGTTAATGTCTCATACTTTGTTTGGGTAGTGAGTACTTAGAGATTTGCTTGAAGCATAAATTCTCTACACCGTTCTTCCATCATTAGGTGCAAGCTTAAGATACAAATGTGGGGAAGTTGACTTCAGTTTCAAGTATGGTATAGCGGGTTTTCTTCTTCAGTGGTCACTTCAAATTGTCTACATAAGGGTTGATAAAAATAGTCAGAGTGAGTCTTCAGCAAGTTGATTCTCACAAAGACTTCAAGCGATCTTCTCAACAAATTTCAAGTATTTGGGCATTCAAAGAGTTGCTGATTCTGAAGTATCATAACTAGAAAGGGGGAAGGAGACAAGCATCTAAACGCGAGTAAACTTGATGTACTTAATACTTCTAAGAAATTGAAGATATCCCGGGAAGACAAATGTTATTACCGCAGAGAAACTCAAGGTTTGACTCATGACGAGTAAACTTGATGAACTTAATTCTTCTAAGTGATTGAAGATATCCCGGGAAAACAAATGTCATGACCGCAAAGAAACTCAAGGTTTTACTCATCAAGGCGTTAAGTGTTATTATTCCAACTACGTGGGGGAAGTGATGTTAGAAAAAGTTTCTGAAGATAAAAGAGGTACACTAGTGTGTGGTGATTTCGATGGTATCGCAATGATCAGGGAAGAGAGATTGTGTACATTGGGGATGTTCAGCTGTTTCACTTGAGTGCTTAATCAGTGATTCAGAGATATAATCACTTATTCCGGTGTTGACATCCGCAGTGATTGTCACCCGCAGAGATAATCAGTGACTTGGCCTGCTTCTTCAATGTTATCAGTTATTCATTCCTTGTGTATTGGTATACTTCGGATACTTGAGCTTCATACACATTCATCAGGGACGAAAGATGTGAACATAGGGGAGGTGTTCTACATTACCCTCTTGATGTGTATTCGGGAGAGTTCTTGGATATTGGTGTACTTCGGGTTCTTGAGCTTCATACACGTTCATCAGGGAAGAAAAATGTGAACATGGGAAGGTGTTCTTCATTCCCCTCATGAAGTGTATTTGGGGGAGTTCTAGAGCATTATACAAAGAGGCTGACTGCAACAATTCAACTACTTGGGGGAATTGTTCTCTTGACACCTTTTGGAATGGATTGCTTCAGACTTCAGTGGAAAAGAAATTTGAGAAGATTATTTAAGTGTGGGATGATACGTTGCTGTTCTTATGGATGATATAACCTCGAACGAAGAATCACGGTGATTATTCTTGAAAGGAGCAGCGGGATTTATGATAATGGTGTGCTTACTTGTGCACCTGGCTAAAGCAAGCTTGAAATAGAGCTTCGAATCTGCTCATCTTAAGGATTTTCGGTTTGGGGGGAAGCTGCCAGAGTCTCACTTTCAGTTGGTTCAATTTCTTTCTTCGATTCAAGAGCCCTGGAAGCTTTGGTGGTGAAAGTTTTAGGGATGATGACTTCTATCTTCTACAACGGGGTTGTTCGATATCCTTATCTCGGTACTCGTATCATCATCTTCTTAAACTATATCATCAACTCTATCCTTGTAAATATTTATTCGAAAAACAAAATACAAAAATATAAAACCAACAAAAAGAAAATAGAAAAATATAAAACCAACAAAAGAAAATAGAAAAATATAAAACCTTCAAAAATCCCATAAAAATCAGAAAAATTCAAAAAATACCAAAAATATGTGTTCCAAGACATGTCTTCTGGTATCGATAACATCTACGGTCTTAGAAATGTCATTCAATAATGGCACGGGACTTTAGATGAAGTTCGAGCAGGAGGTGTAAATATTTCTTTCTAAACATGTCACAAATCTAATGGCTTACAGTTATTTCAGACTGTAACCCGGGTTTCAAATGATGGCTTGCAGTTACTTCTGACTGTAACCCGTGCTTAAAACTATGGCTTGCTATTAGTTCAGATAGCAACCCGTTTTTTTAAAGAAGGAAAGTGCTACGCTTAAACTATTTTCAAAATATTTCGTGCACTTATCCTTAAAACAAGACAAGGAAAGTATGTCGAAGGACTGCTGTTCCTACACAAATGTTTTTCCGTCTAAAATTCTTCAGAAAAATATTTGGTGTTTTCAAAAATGGTGGTAAATGAGTTGCTTAAAATCTATCAGATTCAGAGTTTTTGTGAAAATTGAAAACTCAATCAATGACTTCAGCGCTTTTAATCTTTTCAGAAAATAAGTCATTGATTGAGGGGGAGAATGTTTTCAAATTTATATCATCTAACGGACTTTCTTAATTATCCTACGTGCTTATCTGAAAAAATATAATTGCCTATGTTGAAGGACTAGGTTTCTAGGATATGATTGTTAGGTTTAGATGATTAGAGTTTGAGAAACACATTATTCCCATACCTTACATGATCTGATTGATATGTTGGATTGACTTTTATTAGTCGATTGCTGTTTGGGTGTTGTCGACCACCATATATTTGTATGTGTGTTCACTAACATATGCAGGTATATTGGTATATAAAAATGTTCCCGATTCGGATACCACAAATGAACATGATTGGATGCCGCAAGGAAAGGGTAACGATATCTTGGGTTGACAAATGAAGAAACAGAGCTTAATTGGACTTCTATGGAGAGTTGACATAAATGCAACATAAGAGGTCTCACTGCATCAGCAGATGGTTTTCTTCTAAGTGATTGAAGAAACGGAGCTTAATTTGACCTCAGTTGGCATTCAAAATGCAACGTAAGAAGAAGTCTCACTGCATCTGCAGACGGTTTTTCTTCCAAACCCTACATCAACAACAACAGAAGCTTCTCTACCACCTAACATATCTTTGTGCAGGATACCATTTTTAAACAATTTTGAATAATTTGATTAAATTGTTTTGAAAATGGAAAATATTGTTTTGAAAATATATTGGACTAAATTTTGAAAATCACCGGACTTTTTTTTTTTTTCAAAACCTAAGTCACTCAATTATTGACTTCTGTCATCGATTGAGGGGGATAGTGATTTAAAATAAATTATTTTCAACCAATATTGCTTCATAAAAGTCCGGATTGTACAATATAAGTGGTGATCTAAAGATTTAATGTTATGTCATGGTATGATTTTTTCTTTAGAATCAAGGTCTTTCAAAATGAAATTTTTTCTGTTCTTGTTTGATTGTGAAATTGTTTTGTTTTACTTAAAAGATCTCTTAAAAACTATCATACCTGACACTAACAATCTTTAATGTCTTAAAATGGTCCTTATCTGTCATCTTTCAAAATTAAATCTTGCCACGTCTTTCCCTAAAACTTTCTAAATGATTTAAATCAATCGGGATCCAAAACCCTAATTGGTTTGAAATTTTTGATCAAGGGAGAGATCGTGATTTAAATCTCAAATCTGTTTTTATGGAATTGGTTTTAGTCCTTCAAAGGCACTCCTGCCTCCATGTACCAAACGATTTTAATATACATAATGCACATGTTGAGGAGGAGGATTTATCCAAAAACATGATGAGTATTTAAACCAGGCCACATATTCTCCCATGTTTTCTAAACCTTATTAAATCACTTGGGATCCAAAATCTCAAAGGGTTTGATATTTTTGATCGGGGGAGAATTTGTGATTTAATATGAAATTTGATAAATGATGATCGTTTTGATTCAGTTGTGCAGGCTGCTCTCTCATATGTGCTAAACGCTTTCGAATCTCAAAGCACATATTGAGGGGGAGCAAAACCATCGAGGTACAAAAGTTTTTTAAAAGAGATTTAAAAAGTACCTTGAGTGAGTTTTAAAATTGTTTCTTAATGGCGCTTGTGATTGTGGATGCGCTTCAAATTAACTCTTGCCTCTATGTGATAAAAATGATTTCAAAAATCCTATGCACATATTGAGGGGGAGAATTTTACCATGAAAATCAAATGGCTTTTTCGTATAAAAATTGTGATCAAAGAAAATATTTCAAAGTCCTCTTGCCTCCTTGTGCTAAACAATTTCTAAATCATACGCACATGTTGAGGGGGAGGTTTTCTAAATGATCAAAACTATTAGGGTACAAAATGCTTTGATCTCGTATCATATGTACCTTGATTGTTTTTCCAAATGATTTTTCAATTGGTTTCATGAAGGAAAGAACAATACCAAAAGACCGACCAATTTACTTTATGCATGGAGTTATAAGGATGGTTAGGTTAGGTATTCGTTCCCACGATCCGCCAGAACCGGAGGGATCTACCCAGGGACAATCCACTAGATAGTGTAGAGTCCTTAGGTATATTGAAAAAAGGAGAAAAATTAGAATATGGGAAGAGTGCGGACTGAGACAGAGCTAGTACTGGAATAAACCCAACAAGGTTCTAGTTATGAAGTCTCGGTAAGCACTGAAGGGGTTGAAGAATGAAAAAGAACTGAATGTGAAAAAGGGTGAAAAGAAATAGCCCTCCATCAATTCAATCTTAGGGCAGAAACCGGGTTCAATACATATGCTACTGGTTGTTACTAAGGTAACACTGGTATTGAAGACAAGACGTCATGGACCCAGTGACGCACTGCACTACAACTTCCCAAGCCACTCAAGTTCCTCTTAAAAGGACTTGTTTCATTCTCACGGGGAACCGACATAATCTATCGACTTTCTCTTAGAGATTGTTGATATTGAAGAAGGAGACCCTCTCCCTAGTCTCCGTCACAGGAACCAAATGTGCACTATTGAGTCTAGAGCCAAGAGATCATCCACAATATCTCGTTAGGACACTAAATTCTTGAAGACTTGCTGTTTCACGCAATGTGGAAAGTAAGTTTATATTAAGAGTCCTACGCATTATCCTTGTGGTATTGCCAGAACATCTGAGTGATATGTAAATATTCACTATGAAGATGGAAATCCTTCTAGAGCCAACATCAAACAAGCTCTTGGTGGGTGACATGTGAGATCTTCTCATAAGATCAATCTTGTGACAACTGGATAGAAACAATGGGGCGATTCAGTCTTGAATCAACCTTGGTCCAGGAATGGAATTGACGAATACTTTTGGAAAAACCGTTCGATGTGCAAATCTTCTTTTCGCTAGCACGTCGAATGTGTACTTATGTTTTCAAAATTCAAAAAGTATCTCTGATTGAAAAATACTTTTAGAAAAACCGGTCGATGTGCGAATCTCTTCTTTTCACTAGCACGTCGATTGTGTACTATTTTCAAATACAAAAAGTGTTTTGATTGAAAATTGATCTTTCTCATAAAACCTTCGTCGTATTGCAAAACTCTTTATTCTAAGCAATTCGCGATTGTTTTCAAATCATTTTTCATCAATCAGTGAATCTCAATTTGCTGGTTCACTCACTCCGTGTTGTCTTCTTTGAGACGTTCCGGTTTGAGAACAGCTAGAACAGCTGCGAAACCCTGTCAAGGAGATTCTTAGGAATCCTACCTGATCACAGGCAGTATTTATACTGATCAACGGGGAACCGTGGGCCGTGTACCTTAATTCAACGAAAGTGATCAAAGACACTTTCGTGCGCTTTATTGCTAACTGTCGTATGCAGGTACACCCCGACGATTGCAGCTGATCAGAATTGAGGAGTCAATCCAAAGCTGCATGTTCACAGCAACCACACTTAATTGAAGAAATCATGACTGGTGCATATCTACATAACCTGGTTCTGATATTTTTATACTATGCTTCTGCTACGCTGCTGCAAATATCATGAACCAGTAAGGCTTCCGCTACTCTGATGGAAAGATGTCATGATTCAAAAGTGTGAGCATGTCGGTCCAAAAGTCACAACTTCACATGATGGCAACACAATAAAGGGTGATCCAGAGATTTACTGTGGCTGATGATCTCAAAGAAAGCTCGAAGATCATCAAGATGTGGATCAGTTCAAAGACCTCCACTGAAAGTACAAATCAATGCGGACTTTGAAGTTGCACTACAAAAGCACAAAGATTGCGGAATTGAAGAATTGAAGTCTACGAGCTCAAGAACAAAGACAAGAATAGAATGCTAGGATTCGAAATGTAAAACATGGGGTGACCTCCCTTAGGGGGAGATTGTTAGGAATTAGAAAATTCCATAGTGAAGTGTCGGTCACCCCAAATGTTATCTAGCTTAAGTTAGCTCGTAGACTTGTCGTTAGTTTCGTTATTTAGTAGTTTATTTATTAGTTTGTAGCGTAGTATAGCTTAGTGCAACACCGTGGAGGAAGGACGGGTCTTTACCCACTGTATCCCTGATCCACAGGCCGATAGGAGGTCGTGTATTGTGTAAGTATAAATACCCCTTCCATCCATGGAAGGGGTGGTGCTTCTTTTCATTAATCTAATATTCCATACTTTGAGTAAACCTCTAGCAAGAACACCCTCTCTCTCTACTTTCTCTCTCTAAAATGGAAAACATGTATTTTGATCTCCCAAGACCACCCGAATCATTCAACACAATAAATATAACGATCCTACACTTGGACCAATTGGAGAAGCTCGGTTGTGGTTAATCGAATGATGTATGTGTCGGACTCATCAATCACTCCCTTAATCAGGAACGATTTGGTGATTTTGTCCGAAAATTTTAACATGCATTACACGGGGAAGACAGTGAATGAGTTACATGCAATGCTTGTAGACTACGAGAAGAGATTGCCAAAGAAGGCTCCTACACCTGTTGTACTCGCAATACAGGGTGGTAGAGTAAATAAGCCTAAGCCGCAAGCAGATAAGAAAGGGAAAGGAAAAGGAAAGGGGAAACAAGTTGTCATCCCACCAGCTCCTAAGAAGAACCCTGGAAAGAAAAAGGAGAATCCTAAGAAGGATTTATCTTGCCACCACTGCAACTCACCGGGTCACTGGAAGCGGAACTGTCCAGTTTATCTGAATGAGTGCCTTCAGAATAAAAATAAGATGGTGCCTAGCTCATCAGGTATTTTTATGTTTGAATTATTTTCTTTCCCTCATAAGTTAAATTCCTGGATATATGATACAGGATGTGGTACTCACATCTGTAATACATCGTAGGGACTTAGAGGGGCGAAGAAGCTGACCTGTGGAGAAAGATACTTGTACGTTGGAAATGGAAAGCGTGCAGCTGTCGAAGCCATAGGGACTTTTGATTTAGTGTTGCCTTCGGGTTTAATTTTAGAACTAAATAATTGTCATTATGCACCCTCCATTGTTAGGGGTGTCATTTCAGTTTCTTTGTTAAAAGATATTGGTTTTGTGCACACTTTTACTAGTTATGGAATTTCAGTTTCTTTAAATAATGTTTTTTACTTTAATGCAATTCCTATGCTTGGTGTGTTTGAAATTGATATGGATGGTTGTATATCCAATGAAAATAATTCGTTGTATAGCATTAGCAATAAGAAGAGCAAGTCGAACTGTGACTCTTCTTATCTTTGGCATTGTCGCCTTGCCCATATTGGCAAGGAACGCATGGAAAAGCTGCAACACGATGGGCTTTTACAAACGGTCAATGATGAATCATTTGACAAATGCGAGTCTTGCATAGCTGGGAAGATGACAAGGAAACCTTTTTCACCACAAGTGGAAAGGGCTTCTGATCTACTTGGATTGATACACACTGATGTGTGTGGTACACTTAGACATGTGTCAAAACGTGGTGCTGTCTACTTCTTAACCTTTACGGATGATTTCAGTAGTTATGGTTATGTTTATTTACTTAAACATAAACATGAAGTCTTTGAAACATTTAAGGTTTTCAAAAGTGAAGTAGAATTACAACTCGGTAAGAAGATTAAAGCTCTTCGATCCGATAGAGGTGGTGAGTATATAAGTCAAGAGTTCAAAGATTACTTAGCTGAGTGTGGAATTATCCAGCAGCTCACATCTCCTTATACTCCACAACAAAATGGTGTATCTGAAAAGAGAAATCGTACCTTACTTGACATGGTACGATCAATGTTTGAACTTACGACTCTACCTTTTACTTTTTGGGATTATGCCCTTGAAACTGCTATTCGCATTTTGAATATGGTTCCAACTAAGAAGGTTGTTAAAACTCCATATGAAATATGGACAGGAAAAGCTCCCAACTTTTCTTACTTAAAGGTCTGGGGATGTGAAGCGTTTGTTAAACGTGACACACCTGATAAGCTCCAAGCCAGATCTGTTAAGTGTATCTTTGTAGGATACCCTAAGGAAACTATGGGTTACTACTTTTACTACCCAGCTGAGAACAAAGTCTTTGTGGCTAGGTATGGAGATTTTCTTGAAAGGAATCTCATATCTCAAGAACTCAGTGGGAGAGTATTTGATCTGGAATATGATCAAGAAGATACAACACCTTCTGAAAATACTAGCCAACTTCAAGAAGAACCTGAAAGCTTAGGTGCTCCTCCTGAAGTTGTTCCCATTCTTAGGTCTGAAAGGACTATACGTGCACCTGACCGTCTATGTCTTAACGTAGAGGTGGAGGAAAATATGGTTGGGGATCTTAATGAACCTGCCAACTATAAGGCTGCCATGGCTGATCCTGAAAAGGATAAATGGCAGATTGCTATGAATGGGGAAATGCAATCCATGAAAGATAATGAAGTTTGGATTGAAGTTGAACTTCCTCCCAATGCGAAAATCGTTGGAAGTAAGTGGATCTTCAAGAAGAAAACTGACATGGATGGCAATGTACACACCTACAAGGCTCGTCTGGTGGCTAAAGGTTTTACTCAAACCTATGGCATTGACTACGAGGAGACATTCTCTCATGTAGCGGACATAAGAGCTATTAGGATTCTCATAGCTATAGTTGCACACTATGACTATGAGATTTGGCAAATGGATGTCAAAACCGCTTTTCTGAATGGCCGTCTAGATGAAGACATCTATATGGCACAGCCAGAAGGGTTTGTGAATCCATTATTTCCTAACCGTGTATGCAAGCTTAAGAGGTCCATTTATGGACTGAAGCAAGCATCAAGGCAATGGAATAAAAGATTCGATGGAGAAATCAAAGGTTTTGGATTTACTCAGAATCTTGATGAGCCATGTGTATATCACAAAGCTAGTGGGAGTCGTGTTACTTTCCTTATTATGTATGTCGATGACATATTAATCATGGGAAATCATATACCAAGTCTAAATGAGGTGAAAGCCTATCTTGGTAAATGTTTTTCGATGAAAGACTTAGGGGAAGCAGCATATATACTCGGAATCAAGATCTACAGGGATAGATCAAGGCGGCTAATTGGTTTAAGCCAAAGTGCTTACATTGACAAAATATTGAAGAGATTCAATATGCAAAATTCCAAGAAGGGATTTTTGCCAATGCAAGTGAATCATGGTTTGAGCAGCCAAGGCTATGCTTCAACACCTGCAGAGGTGGCGCGTATGAAGAAGGTTTCTTATGCTTCGGCTGTAGGATCTATCATGTACGCGGTACGATGCACAAGGCCTGATGTGGCGTTTGCTCAAAACTTGACCAGTCTGTATCAACAGAATCCGGGTGAAATTCACTGGACTGCTGTTAAGCATATTCTCAAGTACCTTAGGGCTACAAGAGATATGTTCATAGTGTATGGAGGAAATCCAGAAGCAGAACTGTCTGTTACAGGTTACAGCGATGCATCCTAGAAGTGTGACAAAGATGATACGAAGTCTCAAACGGGTTACATTTTTGTCATCAATGGAGGTGTTGTGGATTGGAAGAGTAAGAAACAGACAACACTTGCGATGTCTGCTACAGAAAGTGAGTACATAGCGGTGTCTGAGGCTGCCATGGAAGCTGTTTGGATAAGGAAATTTGTTTCGGGGCTTGGTGTTATGCCGTCGATTGAAAATCCTATTAAAGTATATTGTGACAATTCAGCTGCAATTACTTTTGCCCATGAACCTGGAGTCATGAAGGGCACCAGACACTATCCTAGACAATATCACTATGTTTGAGAGCAAGTCGAGATAGGTGAAATTGAGTTGCTCAAAGTTCACACAGATGATAACCTAGCAGATCCGTTAACGAAGGCCTTACCTGGTGAAAAACTTAATCATTTGTCTGATAAGTTTGGACTTCGTTTAGCTAGTAGTTTCATGCCCATCTGTGACTAAGTATTTTAGATGAAAGGATATTGTAAACATTATTATTGAAATGAAATAAAGTATTTTGTTATGTTTATTATTCATTTATTATAATGTTGTCCTATATTTGCATGTTTAAATCCTTGAATAACTTAAGTTATTCTAAACTAGCTTAGAGACCCGTTGACACCGGGTTAGTTTTTAAAGAAATAGATAAATGAGATGATAATAAAAGTAATAACGTAAATTTGTTAAATTTAGAATATGTGTGAGTAACAATCGATAAGTAAAGTCAATAATAGATGCTATGGGGTCATCAGCAGTATCTATTAGAATATCTTCCGGCACATCTATAGAAACCTCTCCTTCGTTTGGTCCTCCAAGCTTGCCGTCTCCCACATTCAATATCCATTCTGCAAATTCTCTTATCTTGCTAACATCTTCCGGTCGTGAACCAACAGTAAGCCTCATGTTAGCGGTTAGCTTAAGAACTTTGCAGTAATCCCATAGGTATGATTGTTTCAAAGAAGCACCAACAATGTCTTGGCGTGATCCTTTCGGAATGACAGGAAGAACCTGCCTAAAATCACCGCCAAACACCATCGTCATGTTACCAAAAGGCTGATCACACGCGTCATACAGGCTCCAACGAAGTATGTCTCTCAAAGACCGATCTAAAGCCTCAAAACAAAGCTTATTTGGCATAGGCGCTTCGTCCCAAATAATAAGCTTGCACTTTTTTAACATTGCTCCCTGATCACTTTGAGCACTTATTGAGCAAGTGGAGGTCTCATCAACGTTTGTTGGAATATGAAACATGGAGTGAGCAGTTCGCCCTCCCGACATTAACAAAGATGCAATACCGCTTGATGCAACGTTCAAAACTATATCACCTTTTCTTCTAACGCCGGCTGCAAGTGTTTTCCATAAAAATGTTTTACCGGTACCTCCGTAACCGTAAACAAAATAGATACCCCATGTTCCACTATCAACGGATTTCACGATGGTGTCATATACACCCTTCTGTTCCGTTGTCAATAAGGCGTACAAACGTTGATATTCAGATTCCATCTCGATCGGGTTATAATCAGTTTCATCATATATAAGTCGGTTTCCAAATTCATTGATGTATCTGTCATCAGGGTAAGGCATCTCTGGCCAAAGCCTCAAACTACTTCCTCTCGCTCGCATGTTATTATACCTATTATACTCTTATCTCTTAGGCATGTTATTAAACTCGTGAACATGTCTAGTTACCATGGTTCCATCACTTCCATGTCCACAAATTTGACTATTCTTGTTTGTCAGTTGGATGTTTTCATAGTAGTATTAATCATGTAAGTAATAATTAAAGGAAGTGATTGGCACTCTCAATTTTTATTGGGACACTCATCATTATGCATTAAACAGTTGTACTTTTAGTATAAACGGCTTTAACAACTTGTATCGTGAATGTTCCAATAAAAATTAGAGTGTGTCAATCACTCCCCAATAATTAACAAATAATTTGGCTAGGAGAATCACAACATCAATTATCTATATTTATATATAACCATTTATTAAACTTTTGCTATACATTTATCTACATCAACATGTTGACGGTTAAACCTCAACAACTCTCCTCATTTCATCTTTCCACCAAAAATAATAAATATAAAAGACATTGTTTCAAGAAAAGAAAATATCAAAATATAGGCATGACTGGTCTTAAATCAACTTATAAATTACATGTGATCGTTGCAAAAGAGCCCACATGGTTCGACTTTGAACATTATCAGCGTATAACTTGTGCATATTATATTCAAAACCATTCAAATCTCCCCAAAATCTCCATAGACTTGCTGGAACCTGCAAAAGAAACAAAATCCACCCATATTCAATGTGCCATTTAAATTACATATCCTCATATATATGTCATTAGTAAATTAATTAATGGACATTGTTGCATAATTCACAATCTTTTGTAGATCTTGATTATGCACAAAACTTTATCACAAATAATAGAGAAAATATAGTTAATGGAATTTAGGAATTCTTTTAACATAGTATAACTACCTGTTCTAGCCTAAATTTACACAACCCACCTAATTTTCAACCTTTGGTATAATGTAACAAATCAAGTGTATAACAAAGTCATAATTTTATTGAAATAATATAACACTTTATTTTCACAGCATTCCATCCTGTCATACAATAACTTGTTCTCATATATTACCCAACCCACCCATTATATATACATAACAATAACCTTATTAAACGATTAGGGTGTCAACGACTCTTAACTTGTATAGTGCTTGTTCAAAATGGGTAATAAGTGAAACAGTAGGAGAATTCACTTGCTATTCTTTCAATATTGCAAACTTGTGATAACGTGTATTCGTGTATAATCAGACTTACATGTGAATAACGTGTATTCGTTAATCAAGAAACAATCCTTTCTTCAAGAAAGCATATCCAATATGGTGTGCCAAGAATGCAGTGCATCTCGTACATCATATCAATTTCATTGTCCAACCATATACGCAATTGTGTTAGTCACAATAAATAAAGCTTCAAAGGATATCACAATACACGACCTGTTACATGAAATAGTGAAAGAAATACCTTTTCAGCGGAAGATGCATGTCCAAAATTTTTTCCAACACTTAAACTTGCTAATAAGCCTCTTGTAGTAGTGATTTCCTTGAGTTTCTTCTCCCAACCTGTAAATCAATCTTCAATCCATGTTACCTTTTTAACTATGTAATTAGAATAGTTCCTTTCCAGGAATTTTCCCGAAACACCAATGTGGGTCTCTACTATTTTTGTGCATGCATGATAAAGAAAAGCTCTGTCATGATAAACGATCACCATTGGAGCATTTTTCTTATTATGATAGATGCTAAGCCATGTCAATCGTGTCTATATCAATATGATTATTAGGTTCATCCAAGAGTAATAAATTAAGATCCTACGAAGATCAACATACTCAATCAGCCCATAGTCTCATACATACATCCAACATGAACTTATTGCAGCTTGAAGAATAAAATTAAGATAATCACAATCAAGCAGTCATAGTAGGGATGGTCGTAATCAGTTAAAATGCACTTCCAAACACCCCTTGGCATATAGCTATAACAGATATCCTTTACAAATTATTATTTTTTCTGACTATATCACAAGTTTAGCTGAATGAGCAAATCCAAACACTATTTCCAAAAGCACATATTTCTAATCAGCTTATAACTTATAAGTACTTCTTAATTATAAGCATACACAAAACAATAAGCAGTCCCAAACACCTCCGAAAGTAAGTCTGCAATAAATTATTGTCGGTGTCTAACCTTATCATTTATATCTTCAACTGTCTATAAGGAACAACACCACCAAATGCAAGAAACCACCCGATCCAATTCTCAGTCCACATTGAAGGCTTGTCCATAGAATTTGGAGTAAACCCGTCACAGTAGAATTCATTGCAAGTGTTTATCTGCATTCACAGTAGAACCCATTTTAACCCGTTGTAAATGCTTTCTAGAGCTTCTCAATTAAACCTGTTTTTAGTAATATAGTTTTGGTAATTACATTAAATACATATGAGTATTTACAATTTAAAAAAAGAAGGGCGAGACCCCGACCTGTTTAGATATGCACATAATTACCTATTTTGGCCCGTTATCCACTTCAACAACGCAATTCGTAAGATATTGATTAAAAAAAATGTATTTCCTGCCTTTCAGCAAAGAATTTTCCCCTAATTAATAGCCTGATCAGGGAACAATGAGAGCAAAAATTTCGTCAGGTGTAACCTTGCCCGCCCAGTCAGTCATCGCGTTACACAGGGTTCATTACCTGTTGTAACCATTTTATACACCATTGTTAATACCAAACTTTCATATATCAACCTAATTTATCAAGAATCAAAATCATATAACTAATAAAAAAATAACTGCTTTTAAATAAAAGTCATACCTTAGAACAACAACTAAAAACACCCACAACAATCAAAGAATATGTACATGATCCAAGGTTCAAATAGCTAAAACGAAGATGAAACAGGTGATTTTCCGGTCATGGTACATTTTATTTTAGCACCCTGCTCCGACCACCGTGACAGTTCTCTTCCGACATCGCAGGGTACCTCCTTGGTCTTTGCCGGCTCCCTCCAAGACTCTGCAAGTAAAAACTCGTACCAGCTTGGGTCCACACATAAGGTTCCAAACACCCTCTTATCGAAATATTAAAGAAAGAATAGGATTGTAAATTACCTTGGGCCAGAGAATGTGGTCTCATATTTCGTGTATCCAAGCTGCTGTAACCATTTTATAAACCAATGTTAATACATATTCCGACAACAAACTGTCCAAAATTAGTATAGCTTAAAGCAAAAAAGCAACCACAACCTGCAGTCACCATAAGTATTACATACATAGTATCTATACACCAATTGTACAGACATAAAAGGCAAGATAACAATCTTCATGGGACCCCTTTATAGCATTTGGAAACAAAACTGTCCCGATTATCAAGGCCTACTTCAACCCAGTTACTGATAAATGGTTAATTTGGTTGTGTTTAAGTGTAAATTGGTCAATTACAAAAAAAGGCTAACCCACATTTTACTTTTAATGCAGATTTCCTCATACTAACCGTTTTATTTGAAAATTTAGATATATGGTATTAGCATATTGTTTTTTAATCGGGATTAACAAATTCATTATATACAATAAAAAGTAAAAGATAATATTCGATTAGCCGAGCTCATCCAGGTTTGTTTCCACCCGTATTTAAAAGATGACACATTTCAGTATGAATCCAGTCTGACTGGTTAGCCAACCCACCCGCCCCACTCATTGTACCACATCTAATCACAGCATAAATTAATTACAGAAAATAAACCAATAGACATACACACAAGTAACGAAAACATTTGAATAGGTTTGCAAATAATACCTGCTGTAACAACAGTATGCTGTAAAATGACCCTTTTGGCGCATCTCTATTATATGGAAAAAGCGCTCAGACTTATACCTGGTGTTTGGGAGTACTTGTTAAATTGATACGTTGATTAATTGCTGCCACTATAAGATCAGGAATGAAGTACCCTGTAAGCAATATCAAAACATCACTATATCTTTAGTGATAATTGGATAAATGTTTATAACATCATATAATAGTTAAGATGGAAAAACTCTACCTTGGTAATCATTAGTTGCCATAGATGCGATAACACCATTTTCTTCTCATTGCAGCTTGTCGAAGGAATTTCATTTAGACTCACTTATCGTGTTCATCTTGCATATGCTGCAAAAATGATAATATCTTCCCAAAAAATCACTATAAAAAGCATATCCAAACACCCTCTAATCAAGAACATCCAGCAAAAGAAAGTGTGAATGATCTTACCTTCCTTTGGGGACACTTGTCATCAATTCATATGTTAAATCCCGGTGTTGGAGATTGTATCCTGTAAAGTCCAGACCAAGAAAATATAAGTTGAGCCCATATTCAAAGTTAAAGAATTTTCATTCAAAGAGTATAAGCTTATATATTTTGGAAAAGAAAATAAAGAAATGTACCTGCAATCCTGCATACATATAATTTGTACTCACCTGTAACAACTTCAAGCGTTGTTGCATTCTCAGAACATTTCTCCAACATCTCGAATACATTCGTGTGCTTTTTATCTGATACATAATTTGCAGCCTTGCTACCTCCATGTCCATCATAAACATCAAAGACCCCTGATTTCGCAATCAATTATAATCAATACATTACAAAATGATTTCCAGTTTCAACTTTTATTAAACAAACTAATTTACATAAATTGAATAGCATCTCCATCTCGCACATGGAAAAAAAAAGTCATTTACAGAAGTCAAATACAAATTTTGACATCAAAGCCACCATTTTACTGGAAACGATTTATTATGAAATCCAAATGCAACCATTCACTGACACATGTGCTTCACATGCCCCTTTTCAAGGAATTTTTAAGTCATTTTGCATGTTTTTTCTAACGAAAATCAAACAAATTTCATCGAAAACAGATTAATCATAATTTTCTTATTTGCCCACTAATTTCTTCTCTTACGTGACATTAGTCTAAAGTCTAAACAGAAATAAAAAGCGTTTTCACATTTCAGTCACATAACTTAAATAGCCCCATAAGCCCAAACTGATGTGCAGGTCTGCACTTTACCAATAGACCACTTGGGACAAACCTGAACTATACCACCAAATTTTAACATATACATTTTCTAAATAAAACATACTTATATAACAACGGCCGTCCATTTAGTACATTCTTGTTTTAACCTGTTATATCACAGCGGCCGTCCAAATAAAACATACTAAATGATAGCAGGAGATTGAACCATAAAAGTATGAAAACATACCAAATGAATGGTTTTAGAGCGATGCAAAGGATATATACCTTCATTAGCACTTGACGTCATTTCTGCAATTTCAACATAAGATAAAGTTATTAGGAGGACTTACAGATTAACTAATAATAATCTCTCAATAATTTACAATATAACCACCACCTATTAAGTGACTATAAGTAACAATGATTATCTAATCCTAATTGTTACGATGACTTCACAAAACGCATATCCATACAACTATAATTTACAATTAAGCAAAGACCCAAATCAATAACAATTAAACAGGTTGTTACAAAAAGTTACCCTATGTTGTGTAGAAACTTCCAAATATCATCATTTATCTGGGTATTGCAATTTGCAACAACCTGTAAGGAAAACACAAAATGAGAAGAAAAAACCCCAAATCAATATAAATAAAAAAATTTAAAAGAAACACCTACAGGCATAGATCATTATAATTCGATTTAATTACTTTTTAATAAGTTATTAACATATTAACATATTATAAATAATCAGCAAAAAACATAAATGGGAACAAATTAACAAACTTACAGATTTACATAATAAGAAAATCAAATTCGGCTGCCAAATCTGAGATGTTACAATCGGTAATCGAAAAAAGAGGAGACCAAAACGTAAGGACCAAGTGATTATATGGATCTGCATCATCAAATGATTTTGATTGATTTATGGAAACGATTTTGCAAGAGAGAGACTTTTATTTGATATACAGCGTTTTTTTATGTAGATGATAAGCTTTTGTAGAGAGAGATTTTTTTTTTTATAAACATGGTAGTCAATTGTTGACTTTTAAAAGTTGGGGCATAAAACGTATTGCAAACAAACAGGTCCATTGTATTGCCAATTTTTAATGCTAAGACTTTTAAAAAGTTTAGGCATAAAAGTCTTGTACATGATAGCTAATAAGGAAATGCATTAAACCAAATTTTAATGCTGGTAGCTTAGTATGCTTGTACAAAAGCTTATTTTATTATATATAATAGATAGTCCATTGTCAATCAATAACATGAGAATGATATTGAATTAAGACAAATCTGAGTATTAGTTAGAATATACTTGAAAGTATATTGATGCGTAGCATGACTAATTTCAGATGATATTCAATGAATTGAATATAGGACTTATCCCACCTGCATGATAATACTTTATGGATCTTTGTCATTAAGTATATCATGGATATTTATCCTCTGACTTGAGATACAAGAGATATGTCATGGATGTAGTGCATTTTTGTGAAGCAATCTAACGCTACACGTAACTGGTAGTTATAAGGGTTGTTTTCAGAAGTGTTGCGAAATTTATGAATCCTGCTTGTAGTCAAAATGGGATTTGTTTCCTTCAAATTTATTTTGAAGTATAATACTACTGGGCCCCTCGTAGGATTGTTAAGATGTTTGTATGGCCATACCCAAGGTCTTCTGGAATAAGTTCAGAAGAATTGGTAATCTTATTCAATCATATAAAGCGAGAAACAGAATAGTTAATTAAGAAATGAGTGAGATCCATATTCTTATTAACATGGCATTAGAAACAAAATGATGAATATGATGATGAATCATCAAAGTTGGTTTTTCTCCAGAAAACCATACACGAGTTGTACCGGGGGCATTGGCGTGTTGCTAGACGCTAACCAATGTCATTTCACGTTTTGTAAACATATCCAAGTGGGAGCTGTTGGAAATGTATATATTTACAAACATGTGAATGTCCGGATTCGAACTCGTGACCACGGGATTGCACACATTAGCGAATGAGAATTAAAGTTAATAATTAATGTTTATGTTTACGATTAATTATTGCACATTAAGTCCGGTTAACGATCGTTAAGTATTTAACGGAAAAATGACTAACGACCGTTAAATGGAAAAGAGAATGACTAGAAATGGAAAACTTGGAAAAGTTATGGGTTTGGCTTTGGGCTTTCAATAGTAGCCGCCCATAGGGCCTCTCCAAGGCCTAATTCCCTAACTTGTTCTCTAAGTTTACCTACTAGTATATAAAGAGGGATAGGTTCTAGGGTTTCATACACTTGTGCATTGAATTAACCCTAGATCTCTCCTCTCCTCTCTCTAGTCTAATATTCGGCCGAACACCCCAAGTAAGGGAGTTTGGTTTCGTTTTTCTTAAACGAGGACTTGTGTTAGATCTAGCAATCGCTTGATTCGTTTGGTTAATTCGTGTGTACAAGAACGTGGTTGTAAGACATTATTCTTACACCAATAAGTACTTCTTTGTTTTGCTTTGCTCGAGAGATTTGACATTCGCAAGAGGTATGTTACGCATACTTTCAGCTAATTAATTTATTTGTTATGATCTTTAAGTCTTCCGTTGTGTACTCTTGATGTTTACTTGTTTATTGTATGTTATATATATCATAAACTCAACAAAATTTGCATCTTTTTGCTTATTTCCTTCCCTTTTAGCTAATTTTTAAAGCTTTTTCACAGCTCATACAAGCTCCTTTTAAGCTCAAATTTGCATCTTTTTGATGATGGTGGCGTGGCAAGGCGGTGGTGGTCCTAGAGAGAGAGAGAGGGGGAGAGGCAGCAAGAGGGGTGTGATTGTGAAAACCATACATATAAGTGAAATCCATCAAAGGAAATTTAAAGGATGAACGGTGTAATCGTTTAGAGCCACAGGGACGATTTATGTAAATTTATGTAATTAATTTCTGATTAGAGGCTACAAAAGGAAAATTATGCAAGTTTAGGGCTATTTTAGGAAGAAAAAAAAAAGTTCGATACCCACAAAAGGAAAATGTGGCAAGTTCGATGACTTTTCAGACAATTTGCCCTTTTGTAATCTGCAACACATTTGCAACGGAAAAAAACACATGTAAAATAAATTAGTTTATATTTTGCAACAGATTTGCACCCAATTTCTTTGTAGTTATTTGGTTGATAATTCGTTGTATTACGGTTGTAAATTTGCAACATAAGTTGCATTTGCCTGTTTTTTAAGTAGTGGAGGGAGTGTGCGAATCGAGCTTGGGTGAGCAGGGTTTAACAATTGTCACCGATACATTTGTGTTTCCTTTTTCTCAACAAATATTTACTATTAAATGCCACTATTTATATCCACTCATGTTAGTTAATAAGATATAATATGTATGCAATCATTCACGAAACACGACTAGATACCAACACAAATGTTACTAGGAAGGTCTTCGTCAGTGACCATGGCCTGAGTTTTGTCAAATTTTCATATCCGTTTTAGAAGTTATTTGATGGAAAATTAAAGACTTGTTACAAGTTATTTGTATATAACTAACTACATATATAACAAGCACTTGTTAATTTATCTTATATATCTATTTACTAATCGCTAATTCATAGGAGGGTCCTTTGATGCTTAATCAAGCAGTAGTTTTTTCAAGTCACTCAAGACACTTAATGAAAGCTCTTCGAGTAAAATCATAGAATAACTTGCGAGTATCATTCTTCAATAGATATCGGAATCTGTTAAGAAACGAATTCTCCTGTTTTTGGCCATTTCTCGGGCAATGAAAAACCTAGGTTGAGCATATTTGAATGATGAATATGTGCAAGTCTGTAACATTTCATCCACACTAGTATCCAACAGTTAAGTAAGCGTCTACTAATAACGTATCTCATGTAACTTAAATCCACCCAATCATGGATCGTTCAGCTGTGATAAATAAACATTTCAAAGTCGAGTCTAACAAAAATTAATGCCAAGTCGTGCAACATGACATAAATCCTTAAGATATCAATAACACAATCACATACCCACAAATGTAAAACTACTCAAGATGATGTATATCAAGAGGTCCTACACAAGATGCGGAACAATTGTCGGAACTAAGGATCAGTATGAGTCCTTCAACTAAAGAGGTTTTCATTACATTCTGCTAACTGTAAATAAAAGAACACCACACAGGGTAACAACTGCTAAATGTAAAAATTACAATCATAAATATAGTTAAAACCAATAAAAGTCATCTATCACACGGCGAAGGGTGCAAGATGTTTACATGAAATCAAGTCAACCAGTAGAGAACATAAATAGATAAAAAGATGCAAACACGTTTGATGTGTCTTACAATATTATAAAACATAATGATACAAATGACGACGTCTCTAGGACCAATTTGGTTCAATCCACGCATGAGGGGAGAAATGTGATGTAGTTCCAACAAAATCCCCCAAATATTCTTCAGTGTTTTCGCCATCAAATACATGATACTTGCATGTGTCGAGCGAATAAAACACTATATTCCTGTTATTGGTTAGCATCCGTGGAAAGAAGATTTTGTTCTCCATTTGTGGCAATTTGGCTTCGGTGCAAAGACATGTTGTACCACAGATATAAATCATATGCTTTCCTACACCTTCGATTTTCTCCCATTCCTGTTTAACACTATTCATCTTAAATACCTTAACATGTTTTCCACGCTCGTCCACACTGACTAGTAACAAATGCTGATCACATTTCGTTAAATAATTTTCTGTCGAAGATCCGGAACAATTTTGAGGGGCTTCAGCCCCAACAACCTTCCAAGAGTAATCTTCTTCGCCCAAATTACTGAATACAATAAGTTCCCCCTCTTTACACAAGGCATAAAGATGCTGACCATAAAACGTTAAACGATAAATAGAATGTGGATCATGGTCCAGAGGAAACTCACACCAAGATGGTTCCTGATTTACAAAGTGGATGTAAGCATACCATTCACTTGTAATTCCAACAACCATACAATCAACTGAAGTAGGTGGTGCTGAAAAACATAAGCTTTCAGGAGTATTATATTCCATCTCTGGAAGCTTCCGAAGATCATTGGTGAAAGGGTTATAGAACACTAAGCGCTGCGTCTTAATGTTCTCAAGCAACAACCAACCAAACCTTGAACAACGTATTCTGTAATCAACAATTGATACCTGGGAATTTTTCATAAGGTAGTTTTCACCCAGCATCGGATCTGTAAAAGTGATAATGCCTTGTTTTCTGTTTAGTACCACAAACCAAGGTGAAATAACTGAATACCTTTTCAATCTCCTTAATGATGTTTCGTTGCTCCATTTTATCAGAGGTGCTGCTAAATGACATTGTTTGCACGTAGCACGAACGTTCATATATTCAACACCAACACAATGCTCCATAATCGTCTCCAAAAGATCAAACGGAATATTGAGGAGGTGTGATTCATTTGATTCAACACCATTATCTATAACTGGTCTTAACAATATCTCATTGTTGTTTTCCATCTCTGCTTTAGAATCAATGCATTTAGCTTCTCCATGATTATCTTCAAACCTATGTAAATAACTTTTTAATTATCCTTTTCTGTTCATTGTAATTTTTTTGTACATAAAAGTCATCAAATGATGCCTCTGAGTCACATTGGATATACATTACAATTTGTAATCAGAAATGCGTTAAAAACGAACTTACTTTCAAAAAAGTAATTTTGTAAAAAATATTACATATATGTATAAAAATGTTATATTGATTAATATATTTACATATATATGGGTTACAAACTTACAATATATATGACTCAAATTTAACCAAAGTTTTAAAATAAAATATATGTGATATATAAACATGAATCAAATCAATACCTGTATTCCCACATTGAAACGTGGCTTGATGGCAGCATTGGAGAGGGTGTATGTAATAAGGAAATGGTATCGTTATTGACATGGTATGAGTATATCATATCACCCATTTCTCCACGAATGTGTATAAAACCTCCTAACTCTGAGGCAATCACACGGCTATAAGATACCGAGTGATCACGACCGAGATCCACAAAAAAGTTAGTGTCTTTGAGGTCATCCATTTCTTCCCATATTTCAACACTCATGTCCAATTCTTTATGATCTTGGTATACATCAAAATCGTAATCAGTTATGTCCCACTTTTTGAGGCATTCCCTTTTTTCCCAATCTATACAAGTCATGTCTGATTTATACATAAGCACATCAAACGGTGTTTTCTCTGTTCTCACAGTTTCCTTATCAAGATAAATTCCAATGTAGAACAATTCTGTAGAAGATCCTTTCAAATAATGAATCATGGCATTACCAACATGCCCCCAGGAAGGAAAAGGGCACGGACTAAATAGCATTAGTTTAATTAAAACTTCTTTATCCTTGAACACAATGTCAACACGTATGACAAATGTACTAAAACCAGCATCCGTACTCAAGGCATATACTTTACCATTGCAAGAAGTTAGGCTATGTACCAATTCACCATCGTGAGTTAATCTCTTAAGTTGTCCAGCGTATGACATTTCAGTCCACCTAAACTTCTTTCTTTTCTTATCTAGCCGACAAAATACAAAGGTAGATTTATTGGTTCTTGTTAACAAAAGAATTGAAGTCGGATCATCGGGAGGAGCTGACAAACAACAATGTCCGATAGATTCATATTGTTCATCTTCCAAAATCAAGGTGGGGAGACTTATGATATTGGAAGTCACTGGGTTCCAAAGAGACCATTTGTTGTTGAGAGGATGACTTGAAAGTATCACCCATCCAAAAAAACACCCTCGGACGCGTTTCTCGAGTAACTCAGGGATTTGACATCTATAATGAGGCAACTCGTCATGTATGGTGCAGAAGAACAGGTCTTGGGTGTTGTTCTCATCGGCTTGTAGGCTCTGGGAAATGAACCACGAATATTTTGAAGATAATGGAGGCAATCGATCACATACTGAACCTTTAGAAATCTCCTCCATCTAACATGTTGGTGTGATATATTCAAAAGTTAAAGTATGAACAAACACAATTTATCCGATCCACTAAGCACTCAAAAAGCTTATTACTTAATATATACAATAAACAAATAGCATTACAATAAGCTAGTTAGCCAAAGAACAACCTAAGAGTCAACAAGCCTATTGCTTATACAAAAACATGCATGAAAAACTTCATTTTTGTTAGCCCGTATTATGTAACGGGCCCAAACCCGTCTATTGCTATTTATAGGTACGATGTAATTGTAATCAAGGAATCAAATCAATTATCTCCAACATATCTTCAATCATATTCTCTCAGAATATTTTAGACTCGGGCTTGGGCCCGTTACATAATACAGGCTAACAATTTTTAGCATAAAAAGAAGCCAATGAAACAACCAAATAAGAGCATAGAAACTAAAAAGTAGTTAATCAAAGCCCTCAAAATCTAAATTCCTTGTGAAAAAAGAGCTCACTTTAGCAGTAAAATAAGGTAAGAGAACAGTCCAAAGACTCAAACAGCTTATTGCTCTACTTACGAAAAAAAAAAAAAAAAAAAAACTGTCTTTTAGCATTATGGTAAGCTAGTGAACGATTAGAACAACCAAAACACTAAGAAAGCTTATTGCTTCTAAGCCAAAAAAGTGCTCATAAGTATGCTAGATGAAGGATCAAAACTTAATAGCAAAAGAATGATGATTTTTAATTAAGATGATATTCATACCTTAAGCACCCGAAACTCTTATCTGTCGATTAAGAACCTCAGCTCACGGTATTAGATATCGATTCGTACTTTTTACTCTAGGATATTTATTATATTAACGGGTATTTATACTTATAGGATATTATTATTATCCAAACAGAAAAAAGGAAAGTACAATCCTAAATTTCATCTGCAAACCTGTAGAAGAAGAGAAACATCTAAAGTCTTTATTTTCATCGTAGAAGACTGTTTGTTTTTTTGTGCTATTAAAGTACATTTATTTTTATTTTTATTTATTTTTATTTTTTTTAGCAATTGTTTTGTGATTTGAAAATATAAATCCTTTTGTCAAATGATGGTAAAATGTTGAGTGCGAAACAAACAATCGCTTAAAATACGGAGTATCAAAGACAAGTTTTGGTCTGTTTTATACGTTATCATCCGTTTTATACGTTTTCGTTCGTTTATTTACGTTTTCGTGCGTTTTTTACATTGTGGTACGTTTTTTTAAAGTTTTCGACCCTTTTTATATTTTCGTCCGTTTTTTTACGTTTTCGTCTGTTTTTTATGCTTTCATCCATTTTTTACGTTTTCGTCTCTTTTTTTTACGTTTTTGTCTCTTTTTTACGCTTTCATCTGTTCTTTTACGTTTGCGTCCGTTTTTTACATTTTCATATGTTTCTTTACGTTTTTTTTCGTTTTCTTCTTTTTTTTTACATTTTCGTATGTTTTTTACGTTTTCGTCAATTTTTTTACGTTTTCGACCATTTTTACGCTTTCGTCTGTATTTTACCTTTTCGTCTATGTTTTTACGTTTTCGTCTATTTTTTTACGTTTTATTGCGTTTTCGGCCATTTTTTTTACGTTTTCGTCTTTTTTAGGGTTTCGCCTGTTTTTTACGTTTTGTCCGTTTTTACAATTTGTTACGTTTTTTTTTTT
The DNA here is from genome assembly GCA_019973895.1 of Chrysanthemum seticuspe. Lineage (NCBI taxonomy): Eukaryota > Viridiplantae > Streptophyta > Magnoliopsida > Asterales > Asteraceae > Chrysanthemum > Chrysanthemum seticuspe. The sequence continues at coordinate 42,466,386 of BPTQ01000009.1, forward strand.
ATGTTTCGACCGTTTATTTACGTTTTCGTGTATTTTTTTGGTTTTCGTCCGTTCTTTTACGTTTTCGTCCATTTTCTTACGTTTTCGTTTTTTTTTTATGTTTTCGCCCGTTTTTTATGTTTTCGTCCATTTTTTTACGTTTGCGTCTGTTGCTTTACGTTTCATCTGTTGTTTTATATTTTCGTCTGTTTTTTTACGTTTTGGACTTTTTTTTTGTTTTCGTCCATTTTTTACATTTTCGTCTGTTTCCATATGATTTGTGACATTTTGTACATTTTTGTACGTTTTCTTACGTAATAAAGCAGACGAAAACGAACGAAAACGTAAAAAAACGAAAACATAAAAAACGGTCGAAAACGTAAAAAAACAGACGATCGTATAAAAAAAGGTCTAAAACGAAAAACAAATGGCCGAAAACGTAAAAAACGTAAAAAAAACAGATGAAAACGGACTAAAGCGTAAAAAAAAAGACGGAAACATAAGAAAAAAACAGACGAAAACGTAAAAAAATGGACAAAAACTTAAAAAAAGACAAAAACGTAAAAAAATAGGTCAAAATGTAAAAAACAGACGAAAACGTAAAAAATGGTCGAAAACGGATAAAATCGTAAAAAATACAGACGAAAGAGTAAAAAACGGACGAAAATTAAAAAAAAAACAATCAAAAATGTAAAAAAAACAGACGAAAACGTACGAAAATAGAAGAAAACGTAAGGAAACGGACGAAAACGTAAAAACTAATGTAAAAAAAGGCCGAAAACATAAAAAAATAAATGAAATCGTAAAAAAACTGATGAAAACGTAAAAAAAAATGATGAAAACGGACTAAAACGTAAAAAATCTTACGAAAACGTAAAAAAATGGACGAAAACATAAAAAAACGGGCGAAAACGTAAAAAACAGATGAAAACGTAAAAAACAGACGAAAACGTAAAATAAGTTCGAAAACTGATAAAAACGTAAAAAGACAGATGAAACGTAAAGCAACATACGCAAACGTAAAAAAGTGGTCGAAAACGTAAAAAAGTGGTCGAAAACGTAAAAAAACAGATGAAAACGTACGAAAATGGGAAAAAACGGACGAAAACGTAAAAAAACAGACGAAAATGTTAGAAAACAGACAAAAACGTTTAAAAAAAGTAGACGAAAACGTAAAAAAATAGACGGAAACGTAAAAAAAGAGACGAAAACGTAAAAAACGGAAGAAAACGTATAAAAACTGACGAAAACGTACAAAAATGAATATTAAGAAAGAGATGTGGGGTTTGTGAACGAAGAGGTAAGAAGTGAAAGATAATGTCTGAAATTTAGAAGAGGAAAGAAGTGAGAAGAAGCACTTTTGACTACAAAAAAAAAAAAAAAAAAAACAAACATAAACCTTTGCCCTCCTGCAGACAAAAGAAGTGAAAAGAAGAAAAAATTGCTTATTGAGAAAAAACAAACGACACTAGCCCATCAACTTTAGACTTTTTCAATCGTATAATTTGTATGCTCCTGATTAGGGCTGAGCAAAATCAACTGTGGAACAGACCGAACCGAGAAACCGACGGTCCACTTTTTCTCTCATTTTCGGTCCTCAGTCTAGGGACGGAACTTGAACGTTGTTAGTGGAGAGACCAACTTGAAAATCATTTATTTTAGGGGGCCGATTATATCCTGCGCTAAAATTTTTGTATTAAAAATGACTAAAACCATATATAAACGGGTATAAAATGTATACATGGTCACAAATTTAAAAGGGGGGGGGGGGGGGGGGACCCCTTTGGTTCCATCTAAGTTTCGTCCTTGCCTCAGTCCTTTCCGGTCTAATTCGATATTACGCAAAACTGACGAATATACTTTGTTGGACCGGACCGAACCGAGTAACTGGACCAAACCGGACCTAGACTGAATATTTCGGTTCAGTTCTCGGTCCAATGTTTTGGGCCATCTTTGTTTTCAGTCCGATCCTGTTTTCGAACCGTGCTCAGCCCTAATGCATATAATTATAAGCGTCGTTACGTTATCTTTTACCCATAACATTTTTATATCACATGCCCTTCCCACTAATATTCTTATGAAACACAGCCAAGAAACATCAGTCCTTCCACTTTTACACTATAAAACAAATTAAAAATCACCTATAACACATGCGACAATGCAGTGACGGCGGATGCAATAGGTGCCATTTTGGCACTATAATGAATCGGGTGGTAGGTTGCACCTTGATTGTTATCCGACATGACATAGCTTATGGAATACGTGATTCACTTGGAAGATCTTCATTGTTTATTTTTCTCAAGTTCAAGTGTACAACTTGATAGTTTTGGTTGTTTTTTTTTAACGGCTGATATATTATTAAACTAGCAAGAAGCTAGCAAGAAGAACAATTACAAAAGAGCGACAAGCAAAGGATTTTGAATCCAATTGTTCCATGACTTAGAGGCTTTTCTATTTCTATTAGAAAACCACAAAAAAGAATAATAAACTACTTTGTCAAATAAAGTAGATCGAAGAGGGACTTGAGCTCCAAAGATAGGCTCGTTACGGAAGTTCCACAAAACCCAAATAGCCACTCCAATGATAGCTTCCATAATTAACTTATGTGAAGATGAAAAAGTGTACTGATCAAGCCAATCGTATAACACTTGATAGTTTTGGTTGTTGTCGTTGAGCTTGTTCGATTCACATTTGATGTTTGTTTTTGCAATAAGGCTAGAGCGGATTCATCACCACCACTATCTAATGTAACAAACATTATTTCATTTATTCTATTCTATCAGGTATTGAAACTCTCTACCAAAAAAAACTTACGTGTCTCTAAGCTAAAGTTTTAAGGATGTATTTTTTAGATTATGACCAAAAAGAAAAAAAGTATATATAATATCCTACCGGAGACACTATCATAATTGCATTTCTTAAAAATTTGTGTCCTTTTTAAATTAAAAACTCATTTTATATCGAAAAACTTAAGACTTAAGGGTGCTCATTCTCGGACATGCTGCTCATATAATTCCTTAACCAACTCACTCATATAGTGAAAAAATCTAAAAGAATTTTGAGTCAGCCAAACACCTAGTGATTCATGGTTTTCATGTATAGAACAATTTATAAATTTTCAAACAATCCTTCAAGAATAGCGCGACTTGTAAAACGATAATGCAATATGTTCAAATATCATATAAATGCTACGTATTTAGCTATCACGTATTCTCATTCAATTAAGCATATCAACTATTTAATATAAACGACGATTTAACGTATACCATGATACAACATATACTATGTCTATACCAACGACTCATTTTCATATTCATATTCGGTTCAACGACTCATATACTATGTTTATACCAACGACTCATATTCATGTTCGGTTCAACGGTTCAACCATCTAACTATTACGTATTCTCATTCAGTTAAGCTTGTTTACCATTTTTCTATTGTGCATTGACTAGAGGTTAAGCAAGAATACTTTGGTGACTCCTTGCATCACCTTTTTCTAACTATATTTGCTGTTTTTAAGCTTACAGTAGTCGAATTTTATGTTATTTTACCCCAAAGTAAAAATGCTAATGTCACCATGCATGTTAAGCGATACTTGTGCAAAAGATTTTATACTTCACCGCTGTGTTCCTTGAGTTTAAATTTCGAGGAAAAAAGAAGAGAAGTGAAAAGTAAATCAAGAATGTCATGTTAGGGGGGAGGGAGTGGTGATCGGGTAGGGGGGCGGGTACCCTAACCCGATCGGTAACACCATTCCCACTAAATCGGGTAGCGCGAGCGGGTACCAAATTCGGGTTCCAAAGCCGATCGGTGAGTGTGTGATATTTTCAAAAATCCGAACGTTGGGGGAGTAGCCGTTGGCTGCTTTGCATTAAAAAAAAAAAAAAAAAAAATCCCTTTAAAACCAAACATTACAAACTCATTTTTTCAAAATAAAAACACACAAAACACAAATAAAAACACACACTAATCTTTCAAAAACACAAAACCATGGATCCAAGAAGAGGTAAAAAAACTTCCACCTCGCGTCAAGGTCGGTCTCAACCCGCTCAACCGCAACCACAACAAACTCCGTTTCCAAACCAATTTTATTCTCAATCATCTCCGAATCAATTTTACGTTCCACAACCCCCATCTCCACATCAATTTTACCAATATAATATAGGTCCTCCTCAAATGAATCCACACTACAAGCGAGTTCTCCTCGTTCGAAAACAATGACGATGACGTAGAGTACGTACCCGAAACACAACAACTACCAAACGAAGAAGACGAAGATGAGGACGTTCAAGAAGTCGATCCGAGAGGGAGATGAGGCTTTGGCGAAAGCATGGATTCAAATCTCCGAATGTGGTGTTGTCGGTAATGAACAAAAGTCTGACGGTTTTTGGAAACGGATTCTCGAGCATTACAAGGCAACTTTGGGTTTGACTTCATGAACTTTTCATGCGTTGAATACCAAGTGGAAAACAATGAACACAGCCATGGGTATTTTCAACGGCTACTACCTCCAAGCGGTATAAGCTATACTTTTTTATTTTACATAATCTATACTTTATTATTTACAATTATATTTTTGTGTTTAAGCTAAACTTTTTATTATTTTGTATATAATGTAGAAACGTGCTAAGGCTAGTGGGTGCAACGACTTGGACGTGGTGAGGCAAGCTGAGGCGGATTACTATACAGCAAAAAAAAAGACAATTTGCTCATACCTTGGCGTGGGAGGTTGTCAGAGGTCATGACAAATGGACGGAGCAAGAATGTTTTCAAGATATTGGCGGTGCGACAAGCAATTCTTCAAAAAGGAAGTCGGGGGAGTATGAATCGGCAAGCAACACTATTCCCGACATGAATGAAGACCCCACCCCTCCACTTGAATCAAGAAAGATGAAAAAGAAGCAAGGCGCATCTTCCTCGTCGATCTCAAGTGTTGCGGATGAAATCAACTCCTACACACAAAAGAAGACACAATATTTGGAAGAAAAACGCGAAAAGGATGCGTTGGCGAAACAATTGTTGGCTACACAACTCGAGGGGGCGAAGTTCAAGAATACACAACGGGAGATGAACTTTTTTTTGGAGCCGCATGATCACATTTGCGATCCCGCTATGTTGGAATTCGTTCTTACCAAAAAACGTGAACTTGCGGCCAAACACGGATGGGCTTGCAATTTTTAAGTTGTAGTTTCAATTTTTTTTTAATTTCAAATTATGTAATGTTTTTATTTTTAATGAAATGGTATGTTTTTATTTTAATATTGTATGTGATTTTATGTATTAAAAAAAAAAAAAAAAAAAAAAAAAAATCGGGTACTAGGGTACCACTCTTTCCAAATCGGGTAGTGTTAGGGTAGAATTGGGTAGTTTTGAGTTGGAGGGTTTTTATTGGATAGAGGTGATGTGGCACTTAAGTTATTAGGGTACCACTCCCTCCCCCCTTACTATTTATTTTTTATATTTTTGAAAGAAGAGAAGATGAGAAGAAAGTAAATTATGTTTTGTTCTTGTTCAAATCAGCTTCTTAACTTAGGTGTTGTTTGTTTATTAAGAGGTTGTGAGTTTGAATTTAAATATGTGGTTGAAAAGTCTGACTTTGATTCTACTTAATCTGAATAAGTGGTTGATATGAATCAAAAAAATCTGTTTGCTTTTGTAAGAATGTCTGAATGTGTGAAACTATAAGTTTTTACACTTTAATACGTAGTATATAAACAATTGCATTCAGATGAGATATAAACTTTATTAAACATTAAAAAACAAATTTTTTTATAAGTTAAGAGTAATTTAAACAAAACATTCAATCTCAGGTTTAACTTATAAAAAAAATGACGAGGTTTAGATTGAACTTTATTAAACATAAAAAAACAATTTTTTTATATAGTTCTAAGGTCGGAATTTTTGAAAAAAAAAAAGTTTGTCAAAAATATAAAAAAGTACATATTTATAGAAAAATAATTAAATTTTCGTCGCGATAATTTATTTTTTATAGTTTGAAGATTTGCCGTTTACAAAATATGTTAAATTTAAAAAATAAGAAAAAAATATGGCTAAAATTGATTTATTTATTAGAGATGTATATATATATATATATTAATCTCAAGCCTACCATCAAAACCGACCCAACCCGATATCAGTTCTTTTTTTTATATATATAGAAGGACCCATCAATTTTTGATACCAGTCTAAAAATAATTTCCCGCACCTTTTTTTTTGTCTTTTCTCCTAAAAAACACACACAAACACCTTCGAACAAACCCTAGCTAGCTTCATAATCGATCTTAGTTGATTCATCAAAGGTATGATTATGCTACTTATTATAAAATATTGAACTTTGTGTTTGTGTAGAGATCATGTTTCGAGTAAACTGGTTAAATGTTTTTAAAAGATATCATACTTGCCGCTATTTACTTTTATAGGTAGCGAACATTTTTTTTACTTTTGTGGGTAATTTTTTTGGGTACTACGTGACATTTTTGCCATTGGAAAAAAGTTTTCTATTAGCTAAGGAGGGCCTAAAAATTTCGCAAAATACCAAAAAAAAAAAAAAAAAAAAAAAAAAAAAAAAAAAAAAATGAATGAAAAAAAGAATATATATATACGAATTTGAAAGAAAAGTACCCACGAAAGCAAAAAAATTTGTTCGCTGCTGACAAAAGCAAATTGCGGCAAGTATGACACTTTTAAAAACATTTGCCCTAGAAAATATTGCCTTTTGATTTTGGTTACTTATAGTAGATTTTGATGTCATTCGCCGAGAAACAAAACTTGAATACAAACTGTTTGATGAAATGCTCACGTGAAAAAAATGAATTTCTAGTCTGCTAAGTTGAATACGTTTGTCTCAATGTAGAAAAGAGTGAACTGAATAAACTTGGTGTGTAGTTTCAGTGAATTGGTTTTCTCTGCGTAGTCGTTTTGGTTAATCCATTTACTGAATGTCGTAAGTCCTTTTGTAGTTCCAGTGAAGCTTAATGGTTATTTTGGAAGTCGTGATTGGGTTTTCTATATTAGTGCAAATTTGAAACATCTTAAGTCCTTTTGTAGCATGCAATTCCAATGGTCTGTGGTCGTAAAAACTTAAAGTTATGTGCTAATTGGTGCAGAGCAAAGTGAACTTAAAGATAAGCATCTTATGTGTGCGTATGATTTCATCAGTTTCTAGGGATACTACTTAGCTGCATAAGCCGCAACCCTTGGCTCATGTAAGGTACTTGGGCTTACATGACTTGGTTGTAGTTGCGGATGACTTTTTTTATCTTCTTCCCTCTTAAGTGTGTGCCTCGTCTTTCTAGGCATATACAGTTTTAAAATAGTGTATTCAGATTAGGCTCATGAAACTAGTGTTTGCTTTGATGCTAATAGAGATCTGAAGTCACTTTAAGAAGAAACTTGTTGTATCACAGTTAACATGTCATAGTGTTGAAGTTTAGATATAGTTGGGCCGATGAAGTTCATGTTTTCTAGTTTAGCTTGTTCTTTGGCTTACTAGCTTATTTTAATGCTATTCGTGGTTTTTCGTATGAACTTGTTAGATGGAGCAGACTTCTAATGGGTTAGTATGTGATCGATTGCCTCCATTATCTTCAAAATATTCGTGGTTTATTTCCCAAAGCCTACAAGCTGAAGAACACAATACCGAAGACCTGTTTTTCTGCACCATACATGACGAGTTGCCTTATTATAGATGTCAAATCCCTGAGTTACTCAAGAAACGTGTCCGGGGGTGTTTTTATGGATGGGTGATACTTTCAAGTCATCCTATCAACAATAAATGGTCTCTTTGGAACCCATTGACTTCTAAGATCATAAGTCTCCCCACCTTGATTTTGAAAGATGGACAATATGAATCTATCGGACATTGTTGTTTGTCTGGCCCTCCCGATGATCCGACTTCAATTCTTTTGTTGACAAGAACCAATAAATCCACCTTTGTATTCTGCCGGTTAGATAATAAAACAAAGAAGTTTGGGTGGACCGAAATGTCATACGCCGAACAGCTCCAGAGAATAACTTTCGATGGTGAATTGGTACACAACCTAACTTCTTGCAATGGTAAGGTATATGCCTTAAGTACAGATTCGTGCTTTACTAAATTTGTCATACATGTTGACATTGTGGTCAAGGATAAAGAAGTTTTGATAAAACTAATGTTATTTAGTGCATGCCCTTTACCTTCCTCCAGTCGTTTTGGTGAAAACATGATTCATTATTTGAAAGGATCTTCTACAGAATTGTTCTACATTAGAATTTATCTTGATGAGGAAACTGTGAGAACAGAGAAAACACCGGTTGATGTGCTTATGTATAAATCAGACATGACTTGTATAGATTGGGAAGAAAGGGAATGCCTCAAAGAGTGGGACGTTACTGATTTCGATTTTGAGGTATTCCATGATCTCAAAGACTTGGACATGAGTGTTGAAATATGGGAAGAAATGAATGACCTCAAAGAAGCTAACTTTTTTGTGGATCTTGGTCGTGATCACTTGGTATCTTATAGCCGTGTGATTGCCGCAGAATTAGGAGGTTTTATATACATTCGTGGAGAAATGGGCGATATAATATACTTATACCATGTCAATGATGACACACTCTCCCTATTACATACACCCTCCCCGATGCTACCATCAAGCCACGTGTCAATATGGGAATACAGGTATTGCTTTGATTCATGTTTGTTTATCACATATGTTTTTTTGTTAGCTTTTTAGACAAAATACCAACTTACTTTTCCAACCGTCATTCTATAACTTTGTGTACATATGGTCATTAAAAAATGATTTTGAGTCCCATTTGAGTTATATTGTAACTCGTATCTTAGTACTTCATGATACTCCAGTATTAATCAATATGACAGTATAAAGAGATGTAATAATTTTCTGTAAAATTACTTTTTTGACAGTGGGTTCGGTTCTAATTACAAAATGTTAGTGTACGTTATATATGTGACACCAAGCCATCTTTTTAATGACTTTTATTTTTAAAAAAATAGTAGAATGAATAGAACATGATAATTATAAAGCTTAGTGTGTATTTGATGCGAAAATACCCTTTATTATGAGGAAATTATTTCTTAAAATCCTGTTTACATAGGTTTGAAGATGATCATGGAGAAGCCAAATGCATTCATTCTAAAGCAGAGATGGAATACAACGATGTGATATTGTCAAGACCAGTTAAGCATAATAATGGTGTTGAATCAAATGAATCATACCTCTTCAACATTCCGTTTAATATTTTGGAGACGATTATGGAGCATTGTGTTGGTGTTGAATACATGAACATGCGTGCTACGTGCAAACAGTGTCATTCTGCAGCACCTTTGATAAAATGGAGCAACGAAACATCATTAACGAGATTGGAAATGTATTCGGTTGTTTCACCTTGGCTAATGGTAGTAAACAGAAAACAAGGCATTATTACTTTTACAGATCCGATGTTGGGTGAAAACTACCTTATGAAAAATTCCCAGGTATCGATTGTTGATTACAGAATACATTGTTCAAGGTTTGGTTGGTTGTTGCTTGAGAACATAGATACGCAATGCTTAGTGTTCTATAACCCTTTCACCATTGATCTTCGGAAGCTTCCAGAGCTGGAATATAATACTCCTGAAAGCTTATGTTTTACAGCACCACCTACTTCAGTTGATTGTATGGTTGTTGGAATTACAAGGGAATGGTATGCTTACATCCACTTTGTAAATCAGGAACCATCTTGGCGTGAGTATCCTCTTAACCATGATCCACATTCAATTGATTCTTTAACTTCTTATGGTCGGGATCTTTATGCCTTGTGCAAAGAGGGGGAACTTATTGTTTTCAATAATTTGGGCAAAGAAAATTACTCTTGGAAGGTTGTTTGTGCTGAAGCCCCTGAAAGTTGTTGCGGCTCTTTGACAGAAAATTTTTTGACGAAATGTGATCAACATCTTTTACTTGTTAGTGTGGGCGAGCGTGGAAAACATGTTAAGGTATTCAAGATGAATAATGTTAGCCATGGATGGGAGAAAATCGAAGATGTAGGAAAGCATATGATTTATATTTGTGATACAACATGTCTTTGCATTGAAGCTAAAATGCCACAAATGGAGAACAAAATCTTCTTTCCGCGGATGCATACTAAGAGCAGGAAGATGGTGTTTTATTCGCTCGACACCTGCAAGTATCACACATTTGATGGCAAAAACATTAAAGAATATTTGGGGGATTTCGTTGGAACTACATTACCTTTCTCCCCTCATGCGTGGATTGAACCAAGTTGGTCCTAGAGACTTGGCATTATGTTTTACTCCGTATAACATTGTGAGACACATCAAAAGTGTTCGCATCTTTTTATCTATTCATGTTCTACTGGTTGACTGGAGTTCTTGTAAACATCTTGCACCTTTGTTGTGCGATAGATGACTTTTATTGGTTTCAACTATTTATGATTCTTATTTTTGAATTTATCACTCTGATGTTCTTTTATATGGCCATTTGAAACTGATGAAATATTGTTCTTATCCCTGAATTTGAGAATTGGTTTTATTTTTCGTTTCAATGAAGCTTCTATTCAGAACTATTTCTTTGGATGAACATAAGTGAACATCTTATGTTGCAAAAGCATAAGTGAACATCTTATGTGTTACAGAAGTCATTGAAGCTTTTATTCATATAGGTATGCCTAAAAGCATAAGTGAACATCTTATGTTGGAAAAGAGGACGACATTGATTGTTTAGTTTGTTCTTCATTTCCGGGTTTTGTGTCGGTAACTGTTATTTAGTTAAGTCTTAACTTTCAATAACAGGTCCAAATGGGCAGCGTCAGGTTGGTCCAACCCGTCAACACTTTTTTATGTTATAATCAATTTATTAAGATAATAGAAACTTTTTCATGAAAGACTAATATAGTTTCATAAAGTAAAGTGATTTAAGAGGTTTCGGGCATGTGAAAACACTTTGGAGAGCATTTGAGTTTCGGCCAGTTGACCCATTTTTGCCTTAACCGTTTTGCCCCGATAAAATATCTGTCAGTTTAACACCTCCAATATTTTTAGAATAGTTTGCAGCAAAATCAATGGAGGAGTCAGCTCAGAGAAGAGAGAGACTAAAAGCCTTGCGGATGAAAGCTTCACGGGAGGCGACCAATAACGATGCAAGTGCTGATTCAGCTGTTAATCTCTCCAATCCACTTACTGAATCTACAGCTAACCCTGAAAGTTAGGCGCAACCGTTTGCTCAGAGCTTTAATTATTACACCGACCCAATGATTGCGTACTCTGGGAACAAGCAAAGGAGCAAGGTCAGCCCTCAGATATCACAGGACTATTCATCAACTTCAATACGTGATATCATATTCGATCTGATCATATTTTTCATAAGTTATTACACGTCCCGACCCCCTTATGCTATAGTGGTTAGAAAACGAGTTTGACCCTTTTAGGATATGATTGGATTAGTTTTGAACTCCAAATTCAGTATAGAAATACCTGGCATCTGAGCTTTAATAATGGAAATGTTCTAATTCCTTGTTTGACATGGGTTACTGCTATTTGGTTGGTTTCGTTATGTGTCCCTCACATGCCTTTCTTGACGTTTTTCGGTCTAAGACTGTGTGTACTGTTCTTTATATGAATTATAAATTTCTTGTATAAGTTAAGATTTACATTTATATTGTAGTGATGGTTGATATGAAGTGGATAAATATGTATATAATGTAGATGGAGAACCCAAGATTTTGATAACTGGTAAATGGAACACGACTCTGAGCTATTAGCCTTGTGATTGAGAAGGGGAACAATTTTCACATACTGACCTTAATGAGAACTTTACGACAACCAACGAAAACGTGGCCGGTTTACGTTTTAGACTAATTTTTAAGGGTTTTTGAACTTAGAGTTTTGGTCCGCGTAAAATTTGAAAAAGATCTGGCGGGTGTGACATAAAATGGTAATGGCTAAACTAATGGAGTATATCTACTATTTATACAAAAACATGTCTTGTTCGCCACGAAAATACCATGAAGTGTTAACCAGTTTTTAAAATAAACTGATACAAAAAATATTGAGAATTCTATAGCAAATTAAAGTTCATTCATCTTCATACTCACATCATTTCCATTTTCTTTTGCGTTTTCATGTATGTCATTATGAGACATTATATCTCATTTATATAAGGGTTTAAGCTATTAAATAGCCACGTACTTTCTCCAATGTACCGATATGGTACCAGTACTTTTTTTGCAACCTGGTTAGGTAGTGTACTTTTTTTTCTGTGTCGATATGGTACATGTACTTTCTCCAATCTACGTGGCTTGCCCAGTCACTTGGGTTTGTGTGACGTGGCTTGCCTACGTGGAAAAAAATTTTAAAAAAATTTTAATTTTAATTTGGAAAAAAAAAAATTAATTTTTTTTTTAAATTTACGTTTTAAAAAAAAAAAAAAAAAAAAAAAAAAAAAAAAAAAAAAAAAAAAACTTTATGTTTTTTTATAAAAAAAAAACCTTTACGTTTTTTTTTAAATCAGAAAAAAAAATTTAAAATTTACGTTTTTTTTTATAAAAAAATGAAAAAATTACACGTTTGGAAATATTATTTTTTAAAATGAAAAATTTTTTTTCCTATTTTTTTTTCTTTTTGGAAAAAAATTTCATTATGTTGAAATAGTACAAAAAACGAAAGAAAAACGGACAAAATATAAGAAAATCTAAAAAAAAGAAAAAAAAACAGATGAAAACCGATAAAAACGTACGAAAAACGGACAAAACGTAAGAATAACGGACAAAAATCTAAGAAAATCTAAAAAAAAGAAAAAAACAGATGAAAACCGATAAAAACGTACGAAAAACAGGCAAAACGTAAGAAAAACGGACAAAAATCTATGAAAAATGTAAGAAAAACGGACAAAAACGGATGAAAACCGATAAAAACGTAAGAAAAACGGACAAAACATAAGAAAAACGGATAAAACGTAAGAAAAACGGACAAAAACTATAAAAAAAAGAATGAAAACGGACGAAAAACGTAAAAAAACGGGGGGAAACGGATAAAAAACGAACGAAAACGGATAAAAACGGACAAAAACGGGTGAAAACTATTATTAACGGAGGGACTAACTGGCGAAACTATTATTTGAAAAAACGTAAAGGTTTTTTTTTTTTCTGATTTAACAAAAACGTAAAGGTTTTTTTTTTTTTTTTTTTTTTAAAACGTAAATTTTTTTTAAAAAAAAATAATTTTTTTTTTCCAAATTAAAATTTTAAATTTTTTTTTTCCACGTAGGCAAGCCAATTGACTTGGCAAACCACGTCACACCAACCCAAGTGACTTGGCAACCATGTGTAAAGGGTTAAAAAAAAGAAAAACAACAAAAATTCCACGTAAGTTTCGATCTATTTACTTGGCTTGCCACGTATGACGTTTGTGACCATATCGACACAGAAAAAAAAGTACACTACCTAATCAGGTTGCAAAAAAAGTACAGGTACTATCGGTACATTGGAAAAAATACGTGGCTATTTAATAGCTTAAACCCTTTATATAAACTTCATTTTGGACGCTTTTTAGTTTATTAAGAAACTCTCTTCAGTACTTAAAAACGCAAACTCACAAACTAATACTAACAGATATGCAACACATAGATATATTAAATAAGCGTCCAACGTCTACAAATAATCAATTTTTAACAAATTTTCTAACACAATAATCGTCACGAAACAGGCCTGATCTCAATTCCTTCAACAAGAAGCCCCCCTTTCAGGTGAACACCATTGACTTCTCTTAAGCTCATTTTAACTTCTTTCTCACTTGATCCATCGTTATAGAATTCACCCAATTCTATCTCCAACCATCCATCTTTTCGCTCAAGACAAACCCTAGGAACATCTTCTTGGTTGTATGTCGATCTTAAATCCATTTTAACATGCTCCAAGGAATGCTTATGGAACAATAATACTGTCCCTCGTGAACGAAAATCACCAAGTTCAATTAAAACCTCAAATGGTAGCACATCTAAACCGTAGGCACGATGATGAGCCACTTGAACAATGAGATAGGCTCTATAGATGGTATTCGGCGATAAAATGTGGGTGCTAATCTTTCCTTGTACTTCAAGCCAACTTGCCATTATAAGCTCCACACCTTTGGCAAATCTAAAAAACCGATACATATTAGTTCATGAATATAGCTAATTAGGTCTGTGTGTCTTAACATATACGTATATTAAGTACTAACCTGGATTGGATGACGCGTTTCCAACACCAAAACAAAGGATTCGATGACCAAGCGATATAAAGGTGTCGTGCACTTAGCATGTAACATTTTTTACCGGTTGCCTTGTCGATTGAAAATGTCTACGACCAAAATGAAGAAAGACTCCAACAAATTACTCACAAGCGAATTGAAGTCATACATATATCGAAAAATCATAGCTAAATGTTATATTGTTTACCTTGAGGCCACCATCAATGAGAAGAGGACTACAAAGCTTAAAGAAGAGTTCCTTTTTGGATTTATACACAATAGGACAAACACTTTTCGATACGATTTCTTGGTAATCAGGAGGTAAGAACTTATCCCACAACACCTCCGACTCTGCAGCGTTCTTGAATATCGAGGCCAGCACCATCGAACGACATGCGTCACGAGGCGATCCAAATGAGAGGATGTGAGTTATGCAATCTTCAGGCAAACGCTCCATTATGTCTGTTTGGAAACTTGAAACGAAAAATTTATAACTATATGAATGGCTTGTTTTATTTTTCTTGTTTGTAGAAGTGTAGACAACATGACGACATAACTTGAAGATATGAAGACATATTTATGCAATGTTTGGTTTGGTGGAATAGTCAGCTACGTTTATAAACAACTGTGCACATACAAGTTCTGAACCTATTAAACGTGACTGATTTTTGTCTTGTTTTTTAGGATCAATAGTTGCTACTAAGGTTAAAAAGAGAAATGATTTATCTTTCTAAAAGGGTTGAGTTATTAGAACGGTGCCTACTTTTTTATTAAGACCCCCTTAGTTTTTTTGTTTTTTTTTTTATTATTTTTGTTTTATTTTTTTTTTATTTTTATAATTTTGTTTATATCAAAAAACTATAAATCTGAAAATGCGGAACTGTAAATATAAAGTTTAATAAGCCAAACGCTTAAAACTGTCAGAAATACGGAACAAAAACTGACAAAAAACTGCGTTGTGCTGAAAAAATAAGGGGACAAAGGGAATATTCTCTATGGATGTGACTCCATAGGGAGGGTTCCAATAGTAGGACCATTCTAAAAATTTTACTAATTATTACTCCGTATTTAATTCAAAAAGTTATGAGATTATCGGATGTTGGAATTGTGGGCCGCCATTTCATTCATCAAATCAAAATAAGACATGTGGCAATATAAAGATAACCAAGATTTGAAGAAAAATAAATAATTTTTCAGTTAAAAGATAAGCCCAAAAAAGATTTATTAGTTTGGGAGGTGATACTCACACCACATATTTTGATACATGCACCACAATTTGTATATTACATTATTGTACGATACAAACTGTAATAAACAAATTATGGTGCATGTATAAAAATATGTGGTGTAGATATCAATACACTTTTATTTTAGCATAATTTCTAAATTATTGGCAGACCGTTAACGGGTTGAATTTCTTGTCACACATTCTCAAATCAAGTATAACCATATCCTTTTAGAAAGTTGATGTTGTCATTTAAGGGTTATTTGCACATAACATAATTGAAAGAAAAAAGAAATGACTGAAAAAGAAAGATGATTTAGCTTATTTTGAAGTAAAGTGTTTTCTTTCATATTTGAGTTAAAAATGTTTATTATTATTTCTTTACTTTTTCTTATTAAAAAAATCTTGACAAATGAGTATTATGCCTTTTTTTCTTAAGTGATATTCGAGAACGCCGCTTACACATGTATGATTAACTCATGTTCTAAAAGGCGAGTCATGGCGCCGTTAAGATACGGCTAAAGCGCGAGGCGTGACCTTCACGTTACGACATAAACCTAGGTTTCGGTTTTAGACGTAGCGTGTGATGAGGCCTGGAAAGACGCGATAAGAAATCTAGTTACAATGATATGCAGACCACATATATAAGCCGGGTAATTGTGATTGGGCTTGGTTTTTTATTTATTTATTATTATTTTTTTTTAATATTACATGTAATAATAAATTATTGACTTTATTCCTTATACAAACATTAAAAAAAATGTAATTAAATATCAGACTTTTATGAACTCCATATATATATGTAATAGAATTCGGATCGATTGAGAAAATTTTTATTTTGAGAATATTGAGAAGGTTTTAAAAAACGATAGATTTTTAACTTTGATTCATGTTTTTCAAACGTAAAACTCATTTTAATGTGATTAAAATTCAAAATGTGTAAAAAAAAATTTGAATCAATGTTAAAAATATCTCGATTTTGCGATATATGTAGATTACTGAATCATCTGTACAAATTTAATGAATCATCGTCATAACTCGATTTTAACAATGATTTTTGAATCAAATTTGTGATTTATAGATTTGATGCACCATAAAATGATGTTTACTTGTGATTCAAATAAAAAACATGAATCAATTTGCTCAAACGAAGAATTCTCAATCTTATCAAAATAAAAACCTTATCAAAATCGGAGTCATATGAAATTATAATATAATATATCTTATGCCGTTTTAAGTGATGAAAGAAGAACCACAAGTGACCATCATCCAATACTTAAGGACCATTTCTTCAACTTCTAACCCATCTTCATCACCTCAAATCACCCCCAAAAACCCATTTCAAAACCCTAATCACACCCAAATCAAAAACCCACCAAAACCATGTCAGACAAGCGCAACATAACAGACCAAAAACGGCGCATTTTAGCAGAGAAATACGAGCTCCGGCGCAAGCTATACAAATCCCTAGTCCGAGACACAGACCTCCCAAACGAAGTCCGCGAGAACGCCCGGTGCAAGTTAGCAGACTTGCCACGTAACAGCTCCTTCACACGTGTGGTCAACAGGTGTGTTTTCACAGGGCGTGCTAGATCTGTCTATCAGCTCTTCCGTGTTTCCAGGATTGTGTTTCGAGAGCTGGCTAGTAAAGGCATGCTTCATGGTGTTAAGAAAGCTTCTTGGTAGATCACGTGCCTGTCACGTGACTGCTTTTATATTAACAATAATAAGGTTGGTTTTTTGGGTTTTTAAGTTTTTATGAATTGTAGTATTTTTTTATGTGATTGGAAGGGTAGGGGGTGTTTAGATTAGCTTATTTAGTTAGCTTATGGGCTTATTTGATTTTGGAAAAAGTCAATAAGGTCCTTTTTTTAGAGGTTATAAAGGCGAGGTTATTGGCTGAAACCAATAACCGGAAGTTGATAAGGTCAAGAAAGGGACCTTGTTGGCTTTTTCAAAATCAAATAAGCTCATAAGCTGGCTAAATAAGCTAATCCAAGCACCCCCTAAGATTATTTCTAAGCTTATTTGATGTTAGTGTTGAGATTGTGTGCATTTGATCATGAATTAATTTGAGTTTTTGATGAAATGATGGTCACGTGCTTGTCACATGATATTTTATAAATTTAACAAGGTTAGTTTTAATGTTATTTTGATGAGTTATTGTGGATTTTTGGATATGAAATGGTGTTATGTGATTGATTCTGATAATAATAAGGTTATGTTATTTATGTGGATTTTTTGTTATGAATTTTGGATGTGAAATTGTGTTTTTATGATGACTTTGAATAAAATAATTGTCACGTGATATGATTTGATTGGAATCGTGATGCTGATGGTTAATGGCTTAATGTGCTTAATAGAGCTGATTTAAATTTAAGGGGTGTTTGGGGATTGCTAATTAAAACTGCTTATGCTTATTTCAAGTTACCAAAAATGGATAACCAACTCTAAGGGAGTGCTTGCTGATGCTTATGTGAAGTTATCAAAAATGGATAACCAACTCTAAGGGAGTGTTTGGGATTGTGTATGAAAAACGCGTTTTGAGAAAGCAGGCATCAAAACTGCTTTTTTTTTTTTTTTTTTTTTTTTTGGCAAAATGCAAATGATCATTTTCTTCAACTGGTTTGGCAAGCAATATATTTTGA
The DNA here is from genome assembly GCA_019973895.1 of Chrysanthemum seticuspe. NCBI lineage: Eukaryota > Viridiplantae > Streptophyta > Magnoliopsida > Asterales > Asteraceae > Chrysanthemum > Chrysanthemum seticuspe. The sequence continues at coordinate 42,484,465 of BPTQ01000009.1, forward strand.
TAGTCTGCGTTTTGAAAATGTAAGAATCATATAACTTCTCCGAAATGCAATCCCAAACACCCTCTAAGTCTATAACAAAAAGGAATGCAAGTCAGATATGGAGCTATTCTGATTGTTTCTGCAGTGGTTATTCAATGGTTTGAGTAAGAGCTAATGTACTTTAGAACTAGATAGGCAGTTTGAACCAGCAACCATAAACTTGTTATTTGACCCTCAAATGAGCAGGTATTCATAGGAAAATTTGCTTTCTCGAACACTTGAAACAGCCTGTCTAGTGCTTCAAACTGTAATAAGCATATAAACAGTATTTATCAGCAATCCTAAACTCCTAACATACAGGAAACTTTATATGTTAAGCTGTTCTATTAAACGTTCAGGAAATTTTGTTTAGTTAAGGTGGTCAATTTAACATTTAGGAAGCTATGTTGAAATGAGTTGTTTCTGTTAAATCATCAACCGGAAATTGAGGTTTTTATTGAAAAATTGCTATGATGAATATATTTCCTATCTTATGTCATTAGCGGGGCTGATAAACTATAAGTTTAGAATCTAGATTAAAGTCATAGACTTTGGCTGCCTTCAATTATTTCGAACTTGTTATTTGTACTCTTGCGAGCACCCCTCAAAGGAAGACAACGTTTCAAATGAACAAGACCGTCCTTTTACATGTGTTCTTCAATTTATAAACTAAAAAATTTCATCATCAGGATTTTAGGATCCACAACCTTGATGTTTACCATACACATGTGTTAACGCTCTCATCTGTCATAGTTATAGTGATAGCTTTTATGGTTTATGTTGAATTCAACCGTCATTGATCAAGTCCTTAGTTTTTTTAGGCTGTCAATCCCTAAAGTTAACTCGGGTTTTAAAGAACGAGTAGATTTTTACTTCAGTTTTGTTTTTATATTCAGTAACGTTTATTTGTCTGTCTAAACAGCTCTTATCTTTCTGTTTTTTCAATAAAACAAATAAGCCTTAGGGACCAGCCAATTCTGAAATAATATAGGGTTTTCATTGGCTAATTGGAAAAGTTGTTGCAGTTTATGAATTTTGTTTGGAACAGTGAACAATGAAACTGCTTTGTTAAGCTGATTCCATTAGATTAATCGAAACTATGTTTGATTAAGGGGTGTTTGGCATTGCTATTTGGAAGCCATTATATGATTATTGAGTTTTCAAGTATCTTTCAATTAGCGTCTGGTGTTTGGTATGGGGAAACCGATAATGTAATTCTGAATTGTCTAGATATTGGTCATGTTTACATCTAAATCTTTAAATAATTAGATATTGTTAAACATAGATTATTTACCCAATAATTGCAAGTTTAAACACAGGAGCGCATAATAACTTCTAAATGCAATGCCAAACACCCTTTTAACTTGTGCTAAATTATAAACTGGAAATTGTTGTCTTAGAAGCTAATTAACTTTGTAGTTTCTACCCAAGTAATGCTGCAACAGATATGATAACTCAAGCTGATAATCTAGATCAAGCGAGTAAATGTTGGTTACAGTTGTTTATGTTAATCTTCTTGTTATTGTTTGGATAAACAATTCAAGGAAGATTGTAAATATAATGATTACAACAGTCTCGTTTAACAGGTTCTGTGAAATTTGGCGCTTAAGGTTTGATTTGCTTTTGCTTTTATTTAGCGATTTGGGTTAAGTTGATTCTGTGAAACTTAACGAACTCAAATTGTGTTTGACTAGGCTAATATTCAACTTTTAACTGTAAATTGTGTTTTCATTATATGTTCAAGAATCTTGGATATAATGATTGTTGGTTGCACAGGCAACACTGCTTCTGTTGGCTTATTGTAGCTTTATTTGTTTTTGTGAATTTCAGGAGGGCCTCAGCTAGTTTCCGATTCTGTTGAAAGTTCAAGGAAGGGGAACATGATTGGATCAAGTTGATTATGTTAAACTTTGAACAAGAGTTTCTGTTTGGAATAGCCATTTACTATTCAAATCAACATAAAAAATTGTGTCTGGTCTAGCTGATTCTAAATTTTGAATTGATTATTTGGCTTGGTTTATCAAATCCTATTAAATATTCAGGAAACTGTGTATGTTTAAGCTGGTGCTGGTTTTTCTTATAAACAATGATATGAGCCTAGGGGTGCTCATCGGTCGAAAACCGGACCGGACCGAGACCGAATCCGGCAAAAACCCTAGACCGAGACCGAGACCGAATGTGGTCGGTCCGGTCCGGTCTCGGTCCGTCGGTCGGTCCGGTCCAACAAGGCTAAATTTCGGGTTTGTGGTCCGGACCGGACCGGACCGAGACCAAATCCGGCAAAAACCCTAGACCGAGACCTGACCGCCGGTCCATCGGTCCGGTCGGTTTCGGTCTGGTCCCGTCGGTTTTGTCGGTCGGTCCGGTCCATCCGGTCCATTTGCTCACCCTTATATGAGCCTATCATCAATGTGTTTATTCTCTTAAGGCTGCAACAGGGTTGATAAGTCAGAAGATTAGAGTAAACTGATATTGCCTTCAATCGTGTTGAGTACTTTTTTACGGTTAAGAGCAAATGTACTAAAAATGTGAGAACTGTCACTGGCTGTAACGAAATTATCAATCACACAGCTGTAATGAAATATTATGCAGGAGATTGTCTTCGAATATACTTCCACCGTAACAAAACACGTTAATCACATAAGCAAATGTTTGGGTCTTCGTCATGTCTGCTGATTTAAGGAATTATAAGATAGTAGCGGATAACCGGCAATTGTTTCAATCTAAACTGCTTATCAGCTGTATCCTCAAAGCAATAATTAGATAAACATTCTAATGGGCGATCCAAGGCACACACCAAGTTAACGCTTTTGACCTGAACTAATTCGAGCTGTTGCACACTCGTACAAACTTCTAAACTAAGAAAAGGCAGCCGATTCAAATGTCATACTTCTAAACTACGAGATCATGGTCCAGTCAATGATTACCGATAAGTCGATAACCACCAAGGAGATGTGCTTGATTTCAAAGACTCGGGTTCAACCACCAACAATGATAATAATTCGTTATGGTCACAATCTGGGAATTCCTCCAACCCCACTGGGTCTCAGCAGTGACATTCACTGATTTATTAATACTTCTTGGCAAAGGTCAACAAGTTTGAGACACTGCTTTTGATTCTTCATAAAAAAAATCGCAAGGTCTTCGATTTTTTTTTTTAAATTCACAAGGTTTGACATTGCAAGGTCAATCTTGCGAGTTTTTTAAAAATCCGCAAATTCTTGCAAATCTTGCTAGTTTGATTGTGGCAGCTCAGTGTCTTTTGAAAACATCTGTGCCTTCTTGCATCTGTATAAAATATCAAATAATGGAACAAAATTAGCCTTTAAAAACCAGAAGGTTCCCACTAATCGGTAATTAGAGACAGTATTTAAATAAATAATAACCTCAATAGTTATAAAACAGATAAATCATCTGGACCGAAATCAGTTTTTTTTTTTTTTTTTTTTTTTTTCTTTTTCTTTTCTTATAAAGCAAGGGTCATAGAAGTAGTTCAAAGAAATTCTCAAAGTCAAGTCCAAGTCAAGAACAGTTAAGAACAAATGGTTTGGAAAAAGAAGTGAACGATGCCATTACTTTTCATTTTTCAATATTGGTAGGCATACTTTTCTTTAGAATGTTTTAACGGACTATGAGCTTCACAACTCATCAATTAATGGAACTTCATTCCATACTTGTTTCCTTTTTCGTATTTTTATTCTTGCTGCTGCCAGAATCTTCGGCGATAGACAGCATCTCTGCAAATATAGCTATAAAAGATGGCGAAACGATCATTTCAGAAGGTCAAACGTTCGAACTGGGATTCTTTAGTCCGGGAAATACAAAGAATCGATACTTGGGAATATGGTACAAGAGCATATCAAATGGTACTGTTGTCTGGGTTGGTAACAGGGAAACACCAGTTACCGACACATCAGGCATACTCAAGGTCAGTAGCAACGGAACACTACTTGTTCTAAATGGTAACAATACTGAGATATGGTCATCCAGTTCCATGTTATCTGTCAAAACTCTGAACCCGATGACGCAACTTCTGGATAATGGAAATTTTGTTGTGTGGGATAAAGGTAACAAAGGTCGAGATCCTATCTGGCAAAGTTTTGATTATCCTGGTAACACATTCATACCAGGAATGAAATTCGGGAAGGATTTTGTAAGAGGCGTAGACACATATTTGACATCTTGGAAAAGTGACAATGATCCTTCACCAGGACCATACATGTACATGATGGACACAAATGGATACCCACAGATATTTCAGATGAAAGGTTCAGAGATACGCGTCAGGATTGGACTATGGAATGGTGTTAGGTTTGACGTTTTGCCCACAAAAGACCCTAACCTGCTATGTTCACCTGAGTTTATCATTAATCAGTATGAAATATATTTGAAGTATGCGTGTAATACCTCAGATGTACTGAGAGCACTTTTGAGGTCCGATGGTGACACAATGTATTTGCAATGGGTCGAGCGGAGACAGGACTGGATAACGTATGGGAATGCAGCAGTTGATGTGTGTAGTAGTTATGGATTATGTGGAGCTTATGGAAGTTGTGACATAAACAGATATCCACTTTGTAGATGTATAGAAGGTTTTGTGCCAACAGACAAAGAAGAATGGAATGCAGCTGATTGGTCAAGCGGGTGCCAACATAAAGAACGTATAGATTGTGGGAATGGAGATGGCTTTAAGAAAGTTGCAGGACTGAAATTTCCAGACACACGACGTTCATGGTACAATAAGAGCATGACACTAGAAGAATGTGAGATGGCCTGCAGAAGGAATTGCAGTTGTTCAGCTTATGCAAATTTAGATATCAGAAATGGTGGAACCGGATGTTTGCTGTGGTTTGGTGGGTTGATGGATATCAGAGAGTACGATGAAAAGCAACATTTTTACATAAGAATGGCTTTCTCTGAGTCACAAGGTACGTAAAGTTAAAGGTCTTGAATCAATTTGAATACATAGGATGAAGATTTATTTGAGTTTGTCATAATTTACTAATTCATAGTCCTATATAAGGATATGTGACTGTAAGTAATTCTAATATTCTGCATGTTTGAACACATTAACCAAAGGCCAATCAAGCTTCAACATGGAGAAAAAAGTACTCACCATGGTCCTGTCAATTTCATCAGCGGCACTGCTTATAATGGTGGTAGCATATGCATGCAGAAAGAGAAAAAAAGGGCCTCAACGGAAGGGTCGAGGTAACAAAAACTAGTAATATTCCATGCTTTAAAAAAATGCAAAGTAGTACGGAGTAATTATTATCTTTATTATAAGTAGAATTCTGGAGCAATCACATATATGCCCGTTATGATGGTTTTAACACTACTAGTCAACAGCTTCTATTAGATATTTCAGGGACCTTTTATAACCGTTTTATTCTACATTTGAGTTCCATTAGTTCAAGTCATATCAATGCGCCTCTTAGCTTGGAAAACTTGATTCAAGAACATTGTACCTTATGCATTGAAAACCTTTGTCTTGAAATATATGTAGTTGCTCCTAATAATGTCAATTTCATGTAATTAATAAAGATTGATCATACCGTTGTGTAGGAAAACAGGTACACAGTGACAATGATCATAGCAGTTTTCTGACGGAAAACCTTGATGAGCTACCTTTCTTTAGCTTGTATGAAATAGCTAAGGCCACGGATGACTTCAGCGAAAATAATAAGATTGGAGAAGGTGGCTTTGGTAGTGTTTTCCTGGTAACTTGTCCTTTCTCTGAATAAAACGGAACAATTATCAGTCTTATGACAAAAAAATGTAAGACTTTTTAAGCCTTTTTCATTTAGGGTGTGTTGGAAGGCGGTCAAGAAGTAGCAGTGAAGCGGCTCTCAAAAACATCCCATCAAGGACTTGATGAATTCAAAAATGAAGTCATTTGTATTGCAAAACTTCAGCACCGGAATCTTGTAAAGCTTCTTGGATACTGCACTCACGAAAATGAAATGATATTGATTTATGAATACATGGCTAACAAAAGCTTGGACGCATTTATATTTGGTAATTTATCTCTCAGCAAGTCTATAGTTTTGTTCAAATACTTGCCAATAAATCAGTATTGATGGAATAAATTACTTGGCTATATTTTGACAGATGAAACCGAAGGTACGCAGCTTGATTGGCCTCAGAGGTTTCACATTATTCATGGAATAGCTCGAGGTATACTTTATCTACATCAAGATTCACGCCTTCAAATCATTCATAGAGATCTGAAAGCAGGTAATATATTGTTGGACGCTGACATGAATCCAAAAATATCTGACTTTGGCATTGCTAGAAAGTTTGTAGGATTCGATAACGTTGAAAAGACAAAGAGAGTGGTTGGAACACAGTAAGACTCGCATTCTATTACTTGTTTTACCATAAGGTGGAAAAAAACAGATCCTAATTAACTTTTTTCCAGTGGTTACATTTCTCCTGAGTATGCGGTACACGGACGATTCTCTACAAAGTCAGATGTATTCAGCTTTGGTGTTCTAGTGTTGGAGATAGTGAGCGGTAAGAAAAACAGACTATTTTCTCATGAAGATCACAGTGACAACCTTCTTGGACATGTAAGTTAGAGCGGTGATTATATCTTTAAGTAACTTACTTTTAGCATACTCAATATTCTGAAGCAAGCTGCGACTGATTCAGGCATGGAGGCTCTACAAAGAAGGAAAAACCATTAATATCGTGAGTGCATCTTTACGTGACTCGTGTGTTGTTTCTGAAGTACTGAGGTCCATACATGTTGCGTTACTCTGTGTGCAACATCATGCAGAAGATAGGCCCACGATGTTGTCGGTGGTTTTGATGTTGGTTGGAGAGGGAGCATTGCCTCAACCAAAACAACCTGCTTTTGTCACTGAAGCGAGTAACCGTGAACCTGAATCTGTTTCATCAGCTGAAGAATACATGATAACACTGTTGTATGCACGTTAGCAAGAACATGTACATACACCCACACACAACACTTTACCTGTACCTTTGTTAGTAAATTTCACAAATAGGCATATGTTATAGGTTTGTTAGTAAATTTCACAAATAGGCATATGTTATAGGTTGATAACATCAAATTTCGAACCTCATTATTCTTGTGTACAACATCTCGTAAAAGATAGGCCTACTACGCTATCGGTGCTGCTAGTGCTGGTTAGTGATAGCGTTTTGCCTCCACATAAATAACGTGCTTTCTTGACCAGAGATATTAAGCAACAACTTAACTCTAATTCCTCGGCTAATGAATACATGATTACACAATTGTATCCTCGGTAGCAAGCAAATGTTAAATGTCTATTCACTTTTTACACATCGATAGGACCAAATAAGGTTTTTTTTTTTTTTTTTTTTTTTTTTTTTTTTTTTTTTTCACTTTTTTGTTGGTAATCATGGTTTCCGACCGATCAATGGGGTTTGAGCCAACCGCCACAAGACGCAAACCTACGAGAGCTCTAATAGCAAAATCTCACACAATTGTCAGCTATCTCCAATAGCATTGTAAAATTAATTAAATCAATCACTAATGAAATATAATCACTATAAAAAATATCTGATCCCTAAACTAATCAAACAATAAATGTGAAAATTATTTATACAAAATATATTCTACCAAGTAGCAAGTAAATGCAATAAACTTACAAATAAGTCACCAACATATTGAAATTAAGCCAATAATCCATTAGCAATAAACGAAGCACTAGCGCTGTTATCATCGACACATTTCTTACAATGTGTAATAAGGGGAATGTAAAGGAAGAGCCTGTAATATGATCCTCCATCTAGATCCCACTGAAATATACGATCGCATATGGATACGAATCGGTACATTTAGCGAGGGAATTCCACACACCAGGAGGACCGGTTTTCTCTCCTTGGAAATAACCTCGTGTCTTGGTTAAATTGTTTATCACAGTTGAATCACATTGTTTGAAAGGATGATTGCCTCTTTTTCAAACTTGCTATCGGACTATTAAACTATCATCCAAGCAAAACTTTTTGACGGCTTCTGCTTCTTTGTTAACCAATTCGTTTGGTTTAGAAGAGCTGGCGTTTCTTGGTATATAAAGATTTTTGTGCGCTTGCGCTAGGATATGGTACCGCTAGGGCAATTCCCCTTCGGTACAAAACACAAGGTACTACCAATGAACGTTGTGGATTTCATAAATTGTCAATGGTTACCTCTTTCACACACATTGCAATGCAACTTCTAGTTTTTTACTTTCCATAAACAATCGAAATATTTCTGAGTCTCTATAGCATCCAAAACTAAAATAGTACACTCGTAACAAAAAAAATATTGGCAGCTTATTAACAATAGCTTAGACAACTCGCAAATCATAACTGATCCAAAACATGATTCATCCGAGAAGTAGAGATTTCGAGAACAATACTCTAAGATTCTTATATCTTGTTTTGTTTCCGTTCTCAATATTTGAGTAAGCATAAAAATTGGTTGCTCAAAACAAGAAATCAGAGTCTGATAATTCAAGTACTTTGTGAATACCAATCGGGTTCACGCCTGGTCGGAATGCATTCCCTTCAATGTATCTGCAAAAAGAAGACAACTTTAAACAAGAAATTTACCTCTTGAAGATAATATTTTTAAGTTGAAGGAGTAAGGCTCACAGTTCTTTTAGATAAGGGTGTTTGTAGAATGCCTCGGGTATTCTCCCACTAAATTGATTGTGATCCAGGTACCTAACAACAAACTCATTAATCAGATAAAAAAACGACCAGTGACTTCTAAGTAGACAAAAAATAAGATCATTATTGTAATGTAATTTTGTAATCATATTAAACACAATATTTATTTATAATTTGTTCTACGCAGACAAAAAATTGCATTAATTTAACGCAGAAGGGGAATATTAGATTTCAATCACATTATAATCGATGCTTATATATGCCTATATGGGACACTTACAAGTAAGTTAGCTTGGGAATATGAGCAAGTCCAGCTGGAACGATCCCTGACATCTTGTTGTAAGATAAATACCTGAAACCATCACACCATTATTGTCAAATTTCAGAAATTGGTAGAATAGTATCATCTCAAAAGTTATTCGCATATGCTTTGCTTACAAAATTTCCAGATTAGTCATGTTCGCAAGCTGTGCTGGGATTCCTCCGGTCAAATAGTTATTGTTTAGATAACTGCAAATTTTACAACAGTAAACAAAAGCTTTAAAATAATGGCGAATAGAACTAGAAAGATAAAACCGCAAGAGGAGGTGGCAATTCGACCCATTTAATTGTAAATGGGTCGATAGTCATCTAAAGTGCCTTTTTTTTATTACATACAACACCCTAAAGTGCCTTATGCAAAAAAATTAGATTTATATTTTACTAATATATTTTTCTAATAATAACTACTCCACAACACACTAGTTACTTATAGAAAAACTGGGAAAACATGTTTCAGGCCAACCCAACGACTGTTTCGACCAGTACCAAAAAAGACTTGTTTTAACTTGACCCGTTTATCGACCCACCCATTTTGCCACCTCTAAGATGAAAGAGTGTCAAACTTTAAGCAGAATGAACTTACAGATTGCGAAGAACCGGGAAACATCCTTCAATACGTATCAGTTCCCTTATTGTTCCAACCAAATGATTGTTCCCAACATCTCTACAAAGACAAATTATTGCTTCATCAAAAGATCTATATATGTGACCTAAATAATTACACCTCCATCTTTAAAATTTAAAAGAACCCACTTCTGACCTCGTTAATTCAAATTTGACATAAAGTTCATAGCTTTTCTGATTTCATAATTTTCGTACAAAAAGATACGTTTTTCTTTGTTTTTAGAAAGAACGGAGATAAACAAGTCATTATTCATTAAGTGGGCTCTCTTTTTTTTTGGTATGGAGGTTGTATGGTAGCAAAAAAGGTTGAAGGGTACAGGTGGCGAAGATTGCGTAAGGTGCCCAATTCTGCTGGAATTCGCCCAATTAAACGATTTTCATGAAGATGTAGATACTGTAGCTCCGGGAGATTAGCAAGCTCTCTCGGGATTTCACCCTTAAAGCTATTGAAACTCAAGTACCTACAAATGTATGAGTAAATAACTCTATCAGAATGTGCGAGTAAATAACTCTATCAGAATGTACGAGTAAATAACTATATCAGTGGCTCTTTGTATATACACATGAACTATTAAACAAATAATGCAGGTAAATACTTACAAATGTGTGAGTTTCTTTAGTTCACCTATTTCAGGGGGAATGACATCCTGCAGCTTGTTCCATCTCAAATTACTGTAAAGAGGACACATCAGCAAACGATAAATTGCACAGGAATGCAAAGGATAATAGCGTGAATTAAGTACATGAAAGATTTATAGGGCGAGAATCATTTCTTATGAAAAGACCGTGAAAATCAAACAGTCTTCATTTTATAAATGTATGTATTAGGTATTAACTGTATTTAGCAAAAAAGAAAGAAAGGATTTAGTTGATTGCTGACGTATATGTCACAAGTTGAGATATATAGTGTATGAGGAGATAAAAACATTTCTTTTAACAGTAAAATAATGTCAGAATAACCCAGACGGGATGAAACATTCACGAAAATGATGGAAGAATTATTTCCGTTGGGGAGTAATATGACGCTTATATATGTATGAACTACAAAATGATTAATGCTAATGAATAAAGTAAAGAATCATACAGTACTTTAAGACGCTTCAAACGCCCGATTTGAGGTGGAATTGGTCCTGTCAGCTTGTTATTGTGAAGATCCCTGCCAAGAGAAAAAATAAATTTAGTTTATTTCACAACAATTCACCGTTTAACCAATGTAATCGAACGACAAATACAGGTTTAAAAAAAGTAGGAAAGAGAGCCTTACAGCCTAGTAAGATCCAGAAGATTAGTTACAGCAGTAGGAAAAGGCCCGATAATTGACACGGCATATACTTCCCTGTAAAAGCATAGTTGTGTCCAATATAGAAAAATTTAGATCAATCGTACAGATCTGTAATTCGGTATAATTAATTAAAAAGCCACCATGAAGTTATACTTACAGTTCGGTAACTACTCTATAGTCGCCTTGTGTGGAGCAAGTGACTCCAGACCAAGCTGGTAAATCACCATCTCCACATGGATCATCTCCGACCCACGCATACACCACTCTCCATCCAAGAGATGCTTTAATCTCGTTGAGAGCTTTCACTATAATCAAAACACAAACCATATTTATTTACTCCAAGACTGATAAACTGTATACTTCCATAGGGTGCATCAAAAAAGAAACAAAATGCACGAATTTGATCACAAACATGTGATTTAAAAGCAAACATATGAATACATGCATAATCTACCGTGAAAGATGTCACCAGAAGAGTGCTGATCAGTAACTTATCTTAAAGAGGGTGCTTGCTCGCATATTGAAACAGCTTATGTTTTTTGAAATAAAGGGGGGATGTTTGGATTCGCTTCTTATCATAGCAAAAACGCAATAAAGCGGGCGTTTTTGTGTTTGAAAACTCTGCTTATTTATGGATTTAAGAGTTAAACTTAAAACATCCATAAACAAACAGTTTGAATAAGCATGTCCCAAACTGCTTTCGAATTGCATATTCAAAACTGCTTATTTCACCCTACCATACACAATTTGCTTAATCCAATCACTCAAAACTGCTTATTTGCTTTATCGAAACACAATAAGTACATAAACAATTTCACTAGGCAAAATCCAGAACACCCATAGGTACATTCTTTAAACTTCAATTCCATGTCTAATACATCAAACTCAGTTTACCAACAAACTAAGTGAACTCTAATTTCTACTCAAACCACTACACTCTCATTTGCATTTCTTAACCTAAACCTATTCAAGCTGTTGCAAAAAATGTACAACTTCTAAACAATCAAAACCACAAAAATGTCAGGCGGCCCCTCATTACGCAAACTATGTCAAGAAAAATTAAGTCAAGTCCATACAATACCAAGCTCGAGCTCAACACGATTAAAAAACTCAAAACTCAGCTCAAATTAGCAGTATTAAAATACGGATAGCAATATTAACCAAGGTACATATTGTCCAACTTTCAGTGTGTTAATAAAAAAGCTTAATAGAACATTAAAGGGCTAATTGCACGAAAATGTAGCTTACTTGCTACTTTATATAGTTTTGTGTAGCCATCTACTTTTTTTTTTCTTGTAGCATACTTTTGAATTTCATCATTTTGGTGTATGGTGTGACCAATTTTGATGTACTATTTGACCATTTTACCCTTCAATTTACACACTCTTATTTAACCAGGGAGAGGGGTAAATCGGTCAAATATTACTATGAATTGGTCACACGATACATCAAAAGGATGAAATTCAAAAGTATGCTAAATCGATCAAGAAAAAAAAAATAGATGGCTAGACAGAACTATAAAGGTGCCAAGTAAGCTACATTTTCGTGCAATTAGCCCAACATTAAAACTTAAGCATTTTGATACTCAAGTAGCTCAAATGATAAGATATAAGTGCTACTTAACTAATCAAACTACAATAAGCATAAGAATGAAATATAATTTCCAACAAATATTAATAATGAGATGGGAATATCCTAATAAAAATTATGAATTAAAACTAATTACAAAAAAACCCAATTATTATGCAAAATTAATAAGTAATTACCGTCTCTTTTAAGCGTTTTGCAATCAGCAACAATATTCAGAAGCAGTAAAATCAATGAAACTGATATGACTACACGTACACGCGCCATTTCAACACAAATCACACGCGCTTTGATTTACACTTATGCAAATTTATACGCTCATTTGGTTTAGTGAAGGTATAGTGTGAGAAAGTGTGTGTTTTGTGTCGGTGGATCTTAACCAACTTGTGTGTTTCAGTGTTTGTGTTTGTTTGTTTGTACTTTGTTGTTTTTTTGTTTTACATGTGGGACCTTTGAGTTAGGGTTAATTGATTATGAGATCCCCTCATCTCTTTTGTATGTTTAGGTGTGGGGTGTAAGTGCAGGTTGTACACCCATTTGGAGAATAAGAATATTTTGGTTAAGTCTCGGTACAATGCCATGCATATCTCGTGATTATCTGAATCACTTTTTCCTATTGCTCTTCTTTATCATTCTAAGTCGCGTCACGTCTTTTAGGTTGTGCTTAGACACTTCCCACTCGTCCGAAGATCCATTTTACTCCTGATCTCGTTGCTCTTAAGGTGAGTTCGTAGCCCTACTTTTACTCGTTTTAATTGTTTTATAAACTCTTCGGGGGAGATACATGCTCAACTTCATGCTTTTACTTTACACTTATATGAACTTAAAACTATATTGTTAGATCTATCATGAACTTGTTACCCTTTTGTTTCACTACTTATGCTAGTAAGTAGATTGTGTCCGAACTAAATTGATCACTATGTTATGAACGCTATTATTTGAATCACTTTCCTTGATTTTAGACCCTTCAACATGTATATTTGAGCTCTTTTAAATTGAATTGGACCCTTTTACATATAAGTGAACACTTTGGACTGGATATGAACCTTTTGACATATAGTTAAACTCTTTTAACTTGATAGGAACATATTGGCATAGATTTGAACACTTTAACTTGATTTAATTCTTTTGACATATAATTAATTTCTTTTAACTTAATATTGAACCTTTTGACTATTTTGAACTTGCTTGACTTTACATTGAACCTTTGGACTATTTTCAACTTGTTCGACCTTATATTGAACCCTTTGACTATTTTGAACTTGTTTGACATAATATTGAGCCCTTTGACTATTTTGAACTTTTTGATATGTTTCGAGCTCTTTGACTGTTCTGAACTTTTGAACTCGACTTAAATCTTTGAACTTAATTACGAACTTTTGAACGGAACTCTTGAACTTAAATACAAACTTATGACTTGTTTGAACTTATTGAACCGTACGTGTTATGACCTTGACCTAAAGTCTCCCATGTTCGGAGCATCACTATAAAGTCTCCTTTGTTCGGAGCATCACTATAAAGCCTCCCCGGTCCGGAGCACAATGTCTCCCTATGGGAACGGAGCATTTTCAATCTAAGTCTCCCCTGTTCGGAGCAGTGCAAATTCTCCCATGTTCGGAGTGTTCTTAATTGTATATAATAGTTGTATGATGTACTGTTCGTACATTCGCATTGTTAGTCTCCTATCACAAAGTAGTATGGATAGCGCTATTAGAGGTCGGCCAACCTCTCGTCCACTATGTTACGGGACGCATATTATTTATTCTAGGGGCTTTGCCTGGCATACATTATTATATACGTGGTGCAATATTGTGAATTATTATGGTAACTTATACTCGACTATTACTATATTTTGTGCAATGGGTTGTGAACACGCAAGTTGCAAGTTTTGTATGGGCGGAACTTGGAACTGAGTGGATTTACAATGCCTTTGCTTTGTGAACTCATTTGACAACGTGTGCATGAACATAAATTAGACATATTTTGGCAGTGGGTTGTGAACACACAGGTTGCAAGTTTTGTATGGGCGGAACTTGAAACTGAGTGGATTTACAATGCCTTTGCTTTGTGGACTATTCTAAATGACCAAAAACTTTGCCTTTGTTGCATGAACGCTCTTTAAAAGCTTTACTGGTTAACCAAACTCTATGAACTCACTCAACCATTGTGTTGACACTTTTAGCATGTTTTATCTCAGGTATTTAAGGCATTCACTTCATGGCATGCATGTGGGCTTATCATAGAGTCGCGGTGTCGACGCGTCTCATCTATATTTTATGCACTTAACCATCTTTTGATTGTAACAAACTTATTTTGGTACCTTGGAAATCTTTTGGGACCTATGTTTTGTAAACTCTGATTATTTTACTTAATCAAACGATATTTTCAAAACGACACTTTAGGTCGTTCGATATAACTGTAACTTTGATGCTATGATAGTCATCCCCCAGGAATTCAATTCCGCTGCAAAACAGGTAATTTGGGGGTGTGACAGGAAGGCTCAGCGATTTCAACGCAGAAGAATCATGGGATATAATAGAAGAGCTTGCCAATCAAAGCTACGGAGATTGGAATGAATCCCATGAAACCCTCGTGAGAATGGTTAATGCCATATCAATTCCTTATGAGCCTTCCAACATTACTGAAGAGCAAATGAGTGCTCTTGAAAGAAGGATCGACTATCTAACTGAGAGGCAAAAGAGAGTACTTGGACCAATCCCTCGAGCATCGGTTAACTCCATTAACTCCGCCAACCACCCAACACCTCTCTCTGAATCACCAAGCCGAGAGCAAAATCCCAATTCCGTATGACGCTTCCGTTCTACCTCTCCAATTCCACTCTCACCAAGCTTTAAGGCACAAATGAGAGAGTACATGGCGGCCCATTCGGAAATATTAGCCAAATTTGAAGAAGAGGTTTATAGGCAAAGGGAAGAAATGCAGGCAAAAATGACGGAGATGATGAACTTGGTGAAAGAGTATACTAAGACGAAGGTTCCCGAGAAGGTGCTAGTGAGAAATGATGATCACCCTCCCCCACTTCGTTTGTTAACGCCATTTCCATTGTTTCCGATGAAGGTGGAGTAGTTGAGAAGAAGGAGACTGAGAGCAGCAAGGATAGTAAGGAAAAGGATGAGGCTGAAACTAATAATGAACCCCGAGATCATTGAATACTACCTTAAGCATGAGATTAATAAGAAAATAATTGTTAACCAAGTGAACAACTTTAGGTACAATGAGGTTTATAGGAAAGCCCTCTAAGGAGAAATAAAAGAAGAAGAATATGACACCATGCCTATGGGACCTATGTACGAGTTGGTTCTGAGAAAACCAGTAACTAGAAAACGAGAAACCTCAGGGAACTTCGTAATACCATGTAGCATAGGCGACATCGATAATATAAATGCCTTAGCCTATCAAGGATCCGATGTAAACATAATGCCGCTATCAGTCTATAGTAAGTTGACTAAGGAGGAGCCAACCAAGACCAATCTTAGTCTTTTCTTAGCAAATCACACATATGTTTATCCCGTAGGAATAACGGAGGATGTCTTAATTGAGGTGGCCAATATTATCTATCCTGTGGACTTCGTGATCATAGACATTGAGGAAGATAGAAACATGCCACTCATTCTTGGAACACCTTTTCTGGCCACCGCCAAGGCAACCATCAAATACGATGAGGGTATCATGATACTCAAAAGTGAAAAAGGATATATTAGGATACCTATTGTTCCGAGATACCCGTTGAAAATTACGGAGAAGATCAATGATGAGAATTCGGAGGTCTCCAATAATACTGTTAAAAAGAAGATTAATGAATGGGAAAGAGGGTTTAGAGAATTCATGGGTCAAGGATTAAATGCGACATTGTGAAAACGTGATAAAAAATTAGGAAACATAAACATGACAAAGCCACAACTTCAAAAGAACCCTAGAGAAACTTTGAATGGAGAAAAGGTGCTTTTGTACAAATCAAGAATAAAAGCATTGAGAGGAAGGAACAAGCCAAGATGGTTTGGGTCTTATACGGTGAAAGAAACTAATCTAAAAAATAAAATTGTTATCATAATAGACGACGTTGGAAGAGAATTCACGGTGAGCATACAACGTCTACAACCTTATGATGAAGGCTTAGTGGAAGAAAATAATGACGGAAGTGAAGTCACGTAGGAGCACGACTTTGAGTCTAGCTACAAGACTCATAAATAAAGAAAAGCGCTTCGTAGGAGGCAACCCATGCTTAATTGTTTGCTTGTTTGTGTGTCATATATCTTTTCATTATTGTATGTTCTCATGTTTGAATTTGTGAAAATGCTTTATTTTGTCTTTAACCTTGTCTTAATTACATATAAAGGTATTTTACAAAAAGGATAAGTGTAGGGAGGATTACACACGTTTTCAAAAGAACGTGAACATGAGAACTGCGATAATTGAAAATGATATATATGTGTGTTTGTTAGAGTCAAATGCTTGTATTGAGTCATAATAGATGTTTTGTAGGAATTTTTCCATAATTTTTCCAGAAAAACGCAGCAGGCCAGTTTATGTCAGGATAACCTGACGGCGTCAGGATCATAACCTGACGACGTCAGGAGGAGCAGAAACAGCTTATCTAATTTCTATCGTTTTCTGTGCTAATTATAAATTTTTGGAAATTCGCAGGTCTTAATTTTCCAGAAAATCTGCATATATCCATTCCACAAGCATTATATCCTAGTTTAGTAGAGTCATATATAGTTTTACCGCTGATTTTACACGAATGTTTCGTCTATTTTCTTAAAGTGTGCAGGTTTTATTTATCAAAAAGAAGAAACATATGATTGGATGGAGCTTATCACGCATACATTATTCTTGAAAAGAATTTAACCACTACTTCACACGGATCTTACCGAGCTAATCAGGGGAGTACTAGTTTCTTTCTCTTTTAATTACTTTCCGTTATCATAACTTTGATACTTTCAGGGAACATTGGGGACAATGTTCAGTTTAAGTGTAGGGAGGGAAAATAAAACGGGAACTTTGAAACTATGCTTATCCTTGATCATTTGTCTTGTTTTATTTCATTTGTGTAATAAACCATGAGAAATATTTGTTAGGGCAATTTTAGCACCAAATTTAAAATTTTTCATGACATGTACAGGTGGGTCTTTAGTCTTAATAAAGCGTCTCATGGATAGGAGTTATATGACTAGCACAAAAAACCCTTTACCACTCAAATTCCACCCCAAAAATGTGAGGTTCACCCCTAGATCTATAGGAATTAAAGTATTCACCTTTAATGCTTCGAGAGTGTACCGGTAGTATAATAGATTCTAAAACTTGTTTTGTGATGCATCCCGAGATCGCTAGTGAGACTACACTTGTGTAGTTAGGAATAACTAAATGATAAGAGGCATTAGGATAACCCTTGTTTGATACCCGTAATATAATTACTTATTCCACATCGATCGAGTAATTCCCCCACACCCTTGCGTTGTACTCATCTTTAGTACACGATACCCCTAGTTAACCCCTCAGAGCCTATCCTTTTCGCGGTTCTCGTGATGTTTCAGTTTTCCAGAATATAAATGAAGAGCATTGTTTACAATCCACCCTCAAATGTACACCCAAATCGCCTTAGCCTACCTTGTATGCACTCACTTTTAGTGCATTATTGTTATCATACTAAACCCTTAGTTCAATTATCTAGTTATTTGCATGGTTGCTAAGTCGTGTCATATCTTTTGTACACAGTTTTGGGATGATTGAGACTCATGGGTAAAGTTAGATTTTATGGAATGACGGGAAAGAACGTTAAATTCAAATTCCCTTTATTTACGTAATAATGTACTCTAAGTGTTTTGATCTTATCAATTTGGGTCAAATTAGTGTTAGAGTAATAAAAACTCAAGTGTAGGGATGCTCCTATAAATCCCTTATATTTTGATGTTTTCGTAGAGGATGGTAGAGTAAAAGTGTATGCCAAAAAAATAAAAATAATAATAATAATAAAAAAAAAAAAAAAAAAAAAAAAACATACGTGCTACCATCCTACATCTATCTTTATATTTATGCATGTTGGTTTCAAAGTTATCTAGAGTTTAGAGAGTCGAGTCTTGGCTTAGCAACGCCATTCTTTTCATGCTTGTAACATAAGATTTTTGACTTGCCACCAGTAAATCGCCTATCCAACTAAACCCTTTGTTTCCCTAACCGTAAGCCTGACGTTACAACCCTTTAAAAGACCTCTTAGATAGTTGTTCCTAGGTGCTTACGCCAAAGCAGTGGAGGTTTGATCTAGTCTCAAGCCTATGGTAATCTATGTACTATGACCGGTTAATGAGTGTTTATCTTCCATTTCCATTTACTATATTTCATATACACCCGAGAGATGAGAGAATCCAAACACCACTTGTGAGGTGCTAGTATATAATTTTCGTGCTTGTTATGACTATTGTAGTGCTTTTACTTGTTATGAATTATGTTAAACCAATGCTTTATGCCCACTGACTTATAAATTGATTGACCAAAAGCACATTTGCTTGAGGACAAGCAAATACCAAGTGTAAGGATATTTGATAAGGATTTAAAACGTACACTTTTAAGGGGTCATTTAAGCCCTTAATCACCTACTTTTATATCCGTTACTGCTTAATTTCGTTCCTTTTCACTTTTTAGGTCTCTTGGAAGCAAAATGCTGGAATGAATTTTGGACGAAAAGGAGTGAAAATGTGAAGAAAATGTCTAAGTCACGATCAAGACACTTACGTAGCGTTTGGTATGTTGTAATCAAAGTCGTAATGGAAATGATTATTACGATGTAATGAATAAATGTTGTTTGTTTACATTTATAGAATGTAATGATTCATTACAAGTAATGACCCATTACACCAAAACCATTCCTTAGGGGTCCCCTACTTTTTTTTCATTACATCCTGTAATGGAATCAAAATTACATAAAACTCCTTCATTAATTAACCATATTAAATTAACTTTCTATCATTAATGGACATTTTAGTCTTTTTATTATCGATTCCATTACGTCTTATTATACAAACCAAACATATTAATAACTACAATGAATCATTACATTACACTCTTCAATCCATTACATCGTTTATTCCATTCAGTTGACATTTCATTCCGTCCTACCAAAGGAACCCTTAAGCTGCTGGAATTACACCTGACGGCGTCCCAAACAGAGGGTGACGCCGTCCCTCTCTATGTTATTAAATTTGTGATGACTCAGTAGCAATTTTGCTATTTTGCACCTGACGGCGTCAGGCTTTGAAGAGTAAGGGCGTCACGAAGACTTTTCTTCTCAGACGACCTAGATCCTGATTCAGATGACGTCACTGCTGAAGACTGACGGCGTCACAACCATAACGTGACGCCGTCCCAATGATGACTTGGCCAAGACGAAACCCTAATAACGACGATCTGACGGCGTCCCAACTATAAGGTGACGCCGTCGCGAATGTAAAATTATATATAGAAATCGAATTTTCATAATTTAAGGGGTAGACTTGTGGAGTAAAAATCTAAAACGATTTTGGTCCGATTTGGACAGTATCTTAGGGTTCTCATACCCTATTTCACACCAAGATAAGTAATTTACTTCATTTATTTCATTATGTCTTCGATTGTATGTGTGTATGCTTGCATGTTTAACATGTCCGGCTAAATTTCTTGTGTGTTTTGCTTAGATCTTTGAGACCTAGTTATTAATTATTGATTGGTTGTCTCTTATCTTAATTGTAATTGGCTTAGGATTGCACTAGGCTATCGTTGTATTTTTAATGCTTGAGTAATCTTTGTGAACCTTAGTTTATATTCACTTAGCGGAGTTGTAGAGTAAACATCCAAAGATAACCTTAGAGTTAGTTTATGAATCCTAGAGATTTCGTAGGCAATAAACATAAGGTAGTCTCAAAGAGTTAGGGATAAACGCATACCCTACGACCTTAGAAAACACAACGCGTTAAGAATAAGGACGTGACAATTCAACCACCAATAAAAGATAACTAGAGAGTAATTGTATCTAGGTAGACACATTTTTAATCATCATACGAGCACACATCAATAGACATAAGACTACCCTTAGTTTAGATAATTAGATAAGTAGAGTAATCTATAGTAGAGTAATCGGTAGAAGTACCAAACCCCCAAATCCAAACCCCGAGATTTTACCCTTAGCTTTATAAAAAATATAAAAAGATAAAAAATAATCTTCCTCAACCTCAAACCTTAGCGTAGTACATCTCTCATTAGCATTCCTATTCCCCTAGAGAACGATATCAATACCCGAGGCTTACCCAATACTAGACTACAACGATTAGGTTCATTGCCTAGGGTGTTACAAAACTTGCTCGACGAAAAGAAAGTTCCTTTGACCCTGAACGCGTTATACGCGCATCAAGAGGACCCGTTAAAACCGATACAAATAGGTGAATCAAGTCTTATCGAGATCTATATCTCCGGTTAATAGTCACAGGCTACTCGCCGTCGCAACGCGCGGGTGCCTTACTATACTATGTATAAAAGAAGAACCAAAAAGTATAAAGTGAAAACTTGAAACTAAAAAAAGAAATATTGAAAACATATATTTCAAAAGAAAACTATTAATACATATCGAAAATCGGGTTGACCCGGGACGCTTCAAACCCAGTGGGTTAACCCGGTTTAATTTGACCCGTTTTTTACCCAACCCGTCGGGTTGACTCGGTTTAAATCGACCCATTTTTCAACCGGAATTGTTCAACCGGTTGAACCACCCGGGTCGACCCGGGTTTCAAAACATTATATTTAATCCCTAAATCTTCAAACTGTTTGTTGGGTCAGTGAATCCCCAAACTTCCTGAAACAAGGATTTGAAGATAAAATAACCTAAGTGTTTAATATCCTTAAACATAAACAAGTTACTGAGCAAACAATTGTTTAGTGAGTCATCTTTAAGAAGCTCAAAACAAGCCTAAGAAGAAGGGCTTTCCATTCAGTGAGTCGGGACTCAATGGATGATACCCGAGCTAAAGAAAAAGATGATGGATTCAGTGAGTGATGACAATAACTCACTGAATCCTCAGGCTCCTCACCAACTATGAAGACTGAAGCCTTAAAAGCCTGAAGAATTGAAGACTGAAGTAAAGGCGGGATGAAGCGGGATAAGTTTGAAAGATAAGTGTGTGTCCTTATCTGCAAAGGTCAACTTACCCTGCATGGATAAAAGACCAAAAGTGTGTCAACACTGACACCAGGAAAGTGAGCATGTCCCTTACTAGAAATATGTTATTGTAACAGAGACAAAATACGTAAGGTATTTTGTCATCTGAGACTTATGTAAGTCTTGTCTTTTAAGATAATGGTTGTATTTCATACTTGTATAAATAGCAGTCATAAGGTGGAGTGAAAGGGTTAAGCTTGTGCACTAAATGCTTAGACATTCACAAGCCCTTTCAGTCCTCCAAATACAACTAAGTCTCTGAGTTATCTCAGTTGGTTAGCATAGTTGTACTTAAGCTTAGCTTAAGTTTAGTGAGAAGTATACCATACATTGTCATTCAATCACAAGTGTTGTTCCGCAAACACTTGGTTAATATATTCTTTGATTAACTTTTAATAAGAATATAAACGTTGAAAAACTTTTGTCTGCTTTACTTTACGTTTTAACTTGTTAAACTGTTTTTCAATCAATATTGCTAAGCCATGGAGCTTGGATAGATTAACTTTGTAGTTAATTCTAACCAAGTCAAAGGGAACAACACTTTTGTTATTTTTTCGTTTATAACATATAAACTTTTTTTTAACACAAAATGATATGTCGTTATAAAATTCCGTTGCTATGCACAAGTACTCGTCTAGTAGAGAAAAAGTATAAATGTATAAGCGTTACAAAATCGAGTTTTGACTAAGTTTGATCAAGCTAATTATAAGTATTATGTGAATCAGTCTCGAGTAATTCACGAGTTATCTTTTCATTTAAATTATTTTTAAAGTTTCATGATTAGTGTTATGTTTATTAGTGAGTCAATGGACTTACTCTTAGACGGAATTAACAATTTTAATTGTTTTGACTTTTGATAGTACAATAATAAAAGATATTAATATTTGTGTCATTTGATCTAGTGGTATGTGAGTAGTCTGTCAACCTAGAGGTTGTGTGTTTAAATCTTGTTCTAGATATTATGCGGTACTATGTGTGAGGTAGGTGGATATGAATATAAAAGTTGTCGTTCTAAAAAAAATATTTCCTCTGTCTACAAAATACAGTTCATATTTCTTTTTTGGGATGTGTTAAAAAAAGTTGTTTGCTTTACAATTTAATTAATAAAAATAGAATTTAGTGAAAGAGTATTCTATTTTCAAAATTGTAGTGATCCCACTTTTATTAAATTGTTTGATTTTTGTCTACTCACAATAATTTTGAGACGGAAGAGTAGTAAAAAATAAAAAATAAGTAAAAATATTATCTTGACTAGTTTGAGCATTTTATAGTGCCGCGTTAAACATGTTAAGTACTTAGAGGGTGGGTGTGGTGATGGAGCTCAAACTCTTCATCACTGCCTCCTCAGCGTCATATCAGCATAATAAACCTCCACAACTAACCACAACAAACCCCCTCCCTCATAACAAACCCCAACCTCTTCATTTGAGGTCCACCACTAACACTTTATTTTTTTTATTCAATTTTCCAAATAAACTAAATTCATTTCATTAAAAATAAAAATACAATACATAACATAATAAAAAACATACGAAACGTAAAATAAAGATACGGTAAAAAAAAACATACGCAACTTAAGAAATACATCAAATTATAACGAAACTAATTATTTGGATTCTGTTGTTGAAATTGTTCCCATTGAAGTTGTTGCCAAACATGCTCGATGAGACATCGTTGAAGCTTTGCGTGTTTTCGTTTATCATGTAGTTCTTTGGTTTTTTTCCTTTGCAATTCGCAACGTTCAATCCATGTCTGTTGTAAATTTGGTTTCGGAGAAATATACATTTCAACAATGTCGGATATCACAAATTGTTGATCTTTCAAAATCATGTTATGCAATATGATGCACGAGTACATGATTTTCCGTAACTTGCCAATAGTAAATTGCCGCGCAGGTTGGGCAATGATATGCCAACGTCCTTGGAGGACACCAAAAGCTCTTTTGATATCTTTTCGAGCACTTTCTTGTTTCGCTTTGAATGCGGTATTTTTTGGGTTAGTTGCAACTGTAAATGACTTGACAAAAGATGCCCACTCCCGGTAAATTTCGTCAGCTAGATAATACCCTTGCTTAAATTTAGACCCGTATACTTCAAACTCAACCTGAGGGGCGATGTCATCAAGCAGGTCGTCGAATAACAGATAATTATTTAAAACCGTTAGATCGTTATTCGCACCCGCTACCCCAAAAAATGCATGCCAAATCCAAAAATCGTCTGAAGCAACGGCTTCAAGCATTATAGTTGGATATTTTTTATCACCTCTGTGAAATTGGCCTTGCCATTCTTTCGGACAGTTTTTCCATTCCCAGTGCATACAATCGATGCTCCCCAACTGTGACAACTGGCAATTTAGGGAGTCTATTTTAGGTAACCGCATTACGTTAAACTAAACCGAGCTTTGCCTTTATCACTATTTTTATAAACCATGACTTGATTTTATATCGTCTATTGGTTTTTACGGATTATTTCACTATTGAATGAGTTATCGTATGAGTTTTAACTCTATTTGGTAGGCACTATTCGATTCGGCACTAGAAAAGCCTCAAACGAGAAATATTGTAACTTTTAGACCGTAACTCGAAAATTGACAAATAAATAGTCTAAACTCGTGGGAAAACGTAAATAACAATGTTAGAAAGTCGAATGAACGTTGTGGGACACTCATGGGACAATATATGAGCTCGGGAATGGGTAAACGGGATAGTTACGAAAAATGACGCCTTCGGCCCCTCCCCTTCTCCCCTAGCCGGCCACCCCTCCCCATATTTTATTTATTTTGAGGTCCCTAGTCCCAAGTATAAATACCCCTCACCCTCCCTCACTTCCACCATTTGTTTCTCTTACTAAAACACACACACACCTCTTTCTCTCTCTCCCCTTTCTCTCTCTAAAAACCCTAGCCGCCACCCTCCATTATCCGGCCACTATTCCGGCTAAAATCCAGCCACCACCGGCGAGTGGTACTACACATCCACCACCATCTTGAAGCTCTCTTTCTCCTCTTTCCAACCATATATAACACTCTCACTAAAACCTCCATTAACACCTTCAAATCTAAAGATTAAGATTCGGATTTTTAGGATTTCAAGTGGGTTTTGCAATTCGTGCTTGAATAAGGTAAATGGAACATGGGTAAAGCTTGCTTAAGCTATAATAACCCACGTATGGATTAATTAGGGTTTCGACCCTATGGTAAAATTTAGGGCTTTTGGGTGAAACATGGAATTAAGTCTAATTAACATCTAAATAAACAAGTGGTTAGTGTTTGGTAAGCATGTGGTGTATCAATTTGATGGGTTTATGCATTTTAGGTCTAGTTTCATATTTTTGTTAGAATAGATGATGGGTTTTGTGTTTGATAAATGATTGGAGGTTGATTGATTGTATTTGGATGTTGTGGTAATGATTTGGGAAGTGTTTGGATGGTGTTTGGTGATGGTGAAGGGGCGTACACACCATGAAGCCCACGTATGGGTCATGGTTGGTGTCATACGTGACCCACATGGACCAAGGGTCCGGGTCGGGTCGTTTTGGTAGCTTGTTGGTTGATGCTGTTGAGGTTTGGATGAGACGCGTGGAGCCAAAAAGCTTCTAGAGCTTGTTTGGTTCACGTGGTCTTAACCGTGATCGTGTCATGACCATTAGGGTCATAACATTGGTTTCGGGCATATTTGGTTGGTTGATTGGTTGGCGAGATTGATTTGAGATCGTTTTGAGTTGATTTGGGATTGAATTGCGCTATTATGACTTTTAATTGGACTTGATATATATATTATCAACTTTGAGCTACGTCGGTGTTACTTTGATTTTTTAGTCAATAGTTGACTCCGACAAAGCCGTAACATGGACTTTGGTATAGATTGGACTATTGATTGATTAAAAGCCGAGAAGTCATGACTCGTGTTTGTGGACTCGAAACGAATAACGATATGAAATTAATATTGGAATTTGACGATATATATATATATATATATATATATATATATATATATATATATATATATATATATATATATATATATATATATATATATATATATATATATATATATATATATATATATATATATATATATACTAGGCGAGTACCCGCGCCTGGCGGCAGCGGTTCCTAGCGACAGACAATTAACGATACGCGATGGTAGAGTGGTGCGGTGGTGGAGGGGTTTTGTGGTGGTGAGGATGGTGGTTGATGAGATGTGTGGAAGAGGAGAGCATTTTGTATGTGTTTTTGAGTGAGTTGTGATAAGAGAATATTAAATGCCATTACATATGTCTCTCTCTCATTTGACCATTCCACTTTTCCACTTTGACTGTTTTTCTATTTTATGTAGTATATATATATATATATATATATATATATATATATATATATATATATATATATATATATATATATATATATAAATGCTAATAGACTATGAAATATAAATAATAAGTGGGCTTTTGTACCAAAAATATCGATAACAAGTCTTATCTTGTTATTTACTATTTTTAAATGGAAACTAATGACTAAATTGGAAATGTTTTATAATAAATAAGTAATTAATGTTTCGAGTACACGTTTATCGAAGGATGCCAATTTGGGGCATTTAATACTAGTTTAAGTATTTATTTGCTTACGTTGTGTGCATGGGTTATGGATAACCTAACATTAATAGTGTTGATCCACGTGGGTAGCGGACTTATTAGGTTGACGAATCTAATAAGAGCCCGCTAGGTACGTTGGGTAACCTTATTAATGGGTGAATTATTGTTGGAATCACTCCTAAACAGTATTTCAAGTATTTATATTTCATATGTAATAGGTAGCTTTATTATGGCCTTTATGTTTGCTTAAGGTCCAGCTTATGTAGAAGGCCCATAAGCTGAGGCCCAAGCCCAATAAGGAATAGGGAAGGAGAGGGAGTGTTGCCCTAGCTCCTTGCCTATATAAACTCTTGTAAACCCTCATTTGAGGGTTGGTTGTTCAAGTTACTCTTTCACATACACTATACGCTTAACCTTTCTCTTTGATACGTGTGTGTGTGTGTTTGGTATTTGTTCATCCGCCTTCATCTCTTTCTCTATAAGCTTGTGTTGTAAAACTAGTGACCTAACAGTGGTATCAATCGCCAAATAGTTGGGTGTACTCGTTTGTTTTTTGAAGTTTTGATTTTGAATCTTACGCGTAGAGATAACGCTAACTTTGGTTATCTTAAAAACTCGTTTTTTACACTTTTTAATCCAAGATTCTTGTACTTTCAATGTTTTGAGGTGTTAAAATACTTGTTTTTGGCAAAAAGTTTCAAACTTTACGCGTGGATTTACGTTTTTAAGCTTGTTTTTGTTCGTGGGTGTCGTTCTACGCGTAACCCGTTTAGCGATTTTGGTACATCAAAATTCACACTCTTGTGTTCTTTTGGTACTATTGAAGCTATTCCATAACAAAAAACTGGTTTAGAAACACATTTGGATAGAATCAAAGTTACGAGTAATCTTACGCGTAACAAAACCCTAAAATTACGCGTAAGACTTTCCTTGGTTTGATCTTCAATTTTCTGGTTTATTCCGTGTCTTCTTACTTGGATAAGTCTGAAAATACGTCGACTTTGGATATCTTTTGCACTGTGAAGTGTAAAAGATCACTTGGGATAAAACCCTAATCTTACGCTTAAGCATAAGCTTACGCGTAGAAAATATTACGCTTAAGATTCATCTTACGCGTAGACTTAGTCCTACGCATAAGGTAATCCTACGCCTAACTTTCTACGCCTAACTTACTGTTTACGCGTAACATTAGTTTTTTTTTCCTGCTTACGCGTAAGCTAAATCCTACGCGTAACTATTCTTGTTACGCGTAACTTTTGGTGTTTTTACGCATAAGTGCTACTTGGTTCTTGTCATTTCTACGCCTAAGGATACTTCATCAACAAAGGTTCATTCGACTACAAAGATCCATTCTTACTACACAAGTTTATCATCATGTCTCAACCACCATACTCTAACTACTTCCCTCACACTTATAATCATCAACAACAACAACAATTAACTCCACAACATCAACAATGGAATCAACAACAAGCCATTTATCAACAACAATTTAATCAGCAACATACTCCACAACTTGGTGCAATTCCACAACCACAAATGGTTCAACCACCACCAAGTCTTCAAACTCTACCCTACACAAACGATTTCAATCAACATCCATCACGAAGCACTATGAAGGAACCCACTTGGTTTGCAAAGATGTGTGAAGCTTTAAGCAGCCAACAATCAATTCATGAAGCTGGATCACTTGATAGACCTCCAATGCTCACTCCAGGAAACTACGATCAATGGGTGATAAGGTTCTTTAGGTTCTGTGACCTGAAGAAGCCACATGGAAAGTTCTTAAAAAAGGTTATCTTGGAAGGTCCATTTGAGATGCCTACAGTCATTGTACCCGGAGATCCAACTGCTGTTCCACCAAGAGATGAACAAACCAACATTGCTACTGTTGCAGATCTCAATGCTACAGAACTTCTACACTATGAAGCTGATGAACTTGCAATGGAATACATCCTCTTAGGATTACCAAACCCAATTCTTCGTAGTGTTGATGCTCAAAAGACTGCACAAAAAATGTGGGATCATATTCGTCTTCTTATGGAAGGATCTGTACTCAATCAGGAGGATTTGGAATCCAAAATTTACTTGGCTTATGAACACTTCATGATTGAACCTGGAGAGACACTCGAGTCATATCATCATCGATTTTCAGACATCATCAATGATTTGGATAAACACAACATCATCATGCCAAGAATTGCAGTGAATACTAAGTTCCTGAGTAGTCTTGGTCCAGAATGGGAGAAGTATGTCATTTTTCTCCGTCAAGCGAAGAATATGCATCATTATACTTATGGATTGTTGTACGATTACTTGAAGCCTCATGAAAAGGAAGTTGATCAGGAAAGGATTCTCCGTGCTCAAATTGCTAAACAGTCACAACCGGACTGTTAATACAAATATCGTCATTAAACGTTATTTATATTTTTGATCTTTGCTTAAGTTTTGTTAACGACAAAAGTAAATTTAATTTATAAAAGCTTAAAGCTTGTCGAGTTTATTAGATATTAAAACAAGCTTTCTCAAACAATATATTCATCATTCAAGCATTTACATTTATGATTAGTAACATCTTGATATGACTCTAATCATTATGTATGATAGTAGTTTGTAGAATGTGTTAGGTTCTTAAAACCAAACACTACTTAAGCATTTGCATATTTCTATTAATAGTAATACAACATATTGACATCATGTATTACATCATGGAGATTATTGGAAGATTCCATTAGATATTTTGTGAAGATTTGTACTCTTCATATCTTGCACAATCTTACTTAGATAGAGTTGACTTTAGACAAGATTTGATATCTTGACTGTCAGACTGGCGGTACCAATTGGGTACACGGGCGGAACCCTTTTTAGGGGTCCGCGGTCCGTGGACGCTCCTGTCCAAATTGGCTATAAATAGCAATGCCAAGCCAAGTAGTTTCTCATCCCTTTCTAACATACTCTCATACATATCTTCTCTCTAACCTTTCTAACTCAGTTTCATATCATAT
>BPTQ01000009.1:42522771-42580479 GCA_019973895.1 Chrysanthemum seticuspe
CTGGTTTTTTTTTATCCCCATACGGGGTTATTAATTTTTTAGCTGGTTTTTGTATTTATTTTGTATTTGGGATCTATTTGTATACTTTGTTGTATGTTCATAAACAAAATAATGCGCAAATACATTAATTAATGAGTAATTTTTGGTTACTGAGCACTACGGTGACAACCTTAATCTATAGTTCTGTAAGTATATTTATTAGTGTTTTGTAGTTTCATTATAACGCCTTCGCATATTCCTACATAATTGCTTATTAATTAATTGTATTTTCTTATACGCATGGAAAAGAACTAAGATCCGACCAGCACTCAAACCCTAATTAGGGTTCATCTCAATTGCTAGTTTTGTGGATTTGATTCTTGTTCGGCTAGAATCAAGAAAAGGTACGCATATTCTTTTATGTTAATTAATTATTCGTTAATACATCCTTATACGCTTCCGCAATATTACTTTGATGTTTTGTGATTATTTATATGAATGTCTTGATATCTAATTCCAACAGTGGCATCACGAGTCATTGGTTTTTAATGAGTAATTAATTACATAAACGCGTAATAAAACAAATACTTGTATGTTGTTTCATATGTTTATCTAGGGTTTATGTTTTATTTATGTTTTTGGTCGATTTTTTAATTATTGGGGCATACCCCTATTTTTTTTTGGTCGACACATACATTAAATTTTTAGGGTTTTGAAAATTGTTTGCTAACCTTATTAAAACCTAGAATTAATATATTGATTACGTGATTAATTCATGAATAAATTTGTTATGTGTCATGGAATTTGTTATGCGATCTTGTGACTTATTTGGATAAATTGTTATGATATCCATGATTATACATGCATGTTAGTCATGGATAAGTTGCTTTGATATATTGTTTAATTGTTGAGACATATTTATTTGCGATAAATCTTGAATTGGGGAAGACTCCAATTATATATATTAATGAATCAATTATGTGCAACTTGGTATAATTTAATTAAGGGTTTACGCAATCGATTCATCGATGTATGTGGCTCACTTTCTAATGTTGGAGTGAAAACCCTAAATTAATATATACATTAATTTAACCTAGATATTGATTATTAATAGGGTTTTTATCGAATAAGTTGCATGTGGCTACTTGTTTACACGTATAAATTGTTTATTATGTGCGCATTTTTTTTAGTAGTTTATTTTTTATTTATTACTTGTTTGTTTATTATGTTAGACAGTTTTAAGCAAAGGGTAATTTTGAATAGTAAAATAATACGGACTAAACAATGGCGAAATTTGATTTGTTTGGAAGAGTTAAGTTTTCAATAGTTTAATTGATTGGTGACTTTGGTACAATGACTGAACGGCTCACCCATTCGAATGAACTATAAAGGGGGTTATTTAAGAAGTGCGCACAGTCACACTGAATGGATGTCTAAGGTTATGCGCTTGCGCTTACCTGGTCCTCTGCCCTCTGTAAGTTCGAATGGAGCTACTTAGTAAGCCATAAAATGTACAAGCTCATCTTAAGGGCGAATTAGTTTTAATTCCATGCGCCACTTCGGTGGTAATTATCCGAAACACTAAGTGTTTACACTTATGCAAAAGTACGGTATAATGGATGATAATTAACACTAAATTCCTTGATTGGTGAACCCAATACCTCAATCAAAACTTTGATAATTTGATCTTTATGAATTGGTAATAAAAAGTTTTTTTTAAATTTATGCTACAAGATGAATGCATGACATCTTTGTACATATTTGATTTGACCACATAAAATCAAAACTAGTACCCTTATAAATTAAGATATATGCCATCTAATTAAAAGGAACACTTGAAGTTGCAATTTACGTCATGACAGTACTTGGCGAGATTGTGATGGACAGGTAAATCTCTATGTAAAGTCAGACCTTACATGGACATATTTGCAGTTCTTTAAGTTAGACACTTAAGTTGAGTAGGAAGTGAGACCTGGACTCAATGGCATAAGATGGGATGAAACATGTTTATATTTGCAATAGCGTTGGAAAATATAAATCCCATAATGATCTAGGAGTTGGAAATTGTTTGCCAATTAATGTACGACAGATTACCTTATTATATGCGTTCATTGCTAGCAGATCAACTGATGTAATGAACCTATGATAATTTGGATCCTAGTTTTCGAGAAAATTCTATGGTTATATGAATATTACCTTGGGTATTTTATTTTCTTGAAAAGTTTAATTATCGAAAATACTAAAATTGAATTTTGCTAATTCTTTAAATGTATTAATGCAACATTAAACCGTAAACGTAGGTTATTCCTGTATTGGTAAAATTGATCTACACCTGTAAGGGTTTTAGTAGAGTCAACGTTACTAAAAGAATAAACCTAGTCCTCTTTTCACGCGAAAGAGTGAGATTCAACCCTATTCCTTTTCATGAATGAAGAAAGATATGATAGGACAATTAGAATTGTCTAAATTCTAAATACGTAACTTGTAAGCAAATTTTAATAGTTAAGAAAATTGCATATTTTATGAGTTATTAAATTAGAAGCTGGACTAATTACTGTATAATTGGTAAAAGACAAACTAGCATATTTTATCTAGTTAATGTGCTTTGACCATTTAAAAGTACTACTTACAATTGTTGGAATAGTAGAACTATTAAGAAAGAAATTGCATGCCCAATTATTTCAAGTTAATAGCATTGATGAATAATTCATCATCTACATAGTAGAATACATTCTTTTAAGTACATTTGTAATTGTTATGTATGGACTTTCTCAAAGGTGTAGGAAGTAAATAATACACTATTTTCTTTCACTGGTTAATGAAACACTTACAATGTTGTCAAATCCAGTGGGAGTGTTGTGTTCTTATTACTGAATAAGGAATTAATGTAATGATCTCTTATTCAGTGGGAGTTACAAGCTTTGTCATCTTAGTAGTAACCCAGATTATCTCTAGAATGTCTTAAGATAATTACTTTCCACTTGTAGATACTTATGTTTTCAAGGATAGTCATGTACGTTTCCTTATTAGACAATGAAGTGGTTCTACATCTACTAGTTATGCTAATATCCATGACACAATCATATTAGTCACATAAACAAACATATGTCGTGTTGTTTATTTGCTACATGACGTTGTTCCATGCACAAGTGGGAGAAATCTATTTTGTGTGCAAGGTACAACATATAAATATATGATTTAAAGGATTCTCTTGACTGCAAGGAAAGAGACTAACGTTCTAATATAACTTGAACATATCTAATTCAAGAAACACTTGGTGTTGCAATTTACATCATGTCAGAACTTGGCGAGATTGCAACAACAAAGTAAATCTCTATGTGAAGTCAGACCTTGCATGGACATATTTGCAGTTTCTAAATTAGACAAGTATTTAGAACATGTGTCAAAATGATATATAAGATTACTTCAAATTAAATATTTATGTATTAGAATGACATAAAATTAAATAAAGTAATCTAATCCTACTTGAATTTGTTTATTTATGTATTTTGGAATGCCATAAATGAAAAATAATGTAGTCCTACATTATTGTGAAGTAAAATAAATTAACTTGAAATTACTAATGAAACCAAGAGTTGTGTTCATAATTACTTTAGTTAAACATGTTTATGATTCATTGTAAAGACATAAACATAAAGTCTTTTAAGACTTATAATAAAGTAAGACGTTAACTTGTTATGTTTTTTAATTAAGACATATACAAGAAGTTATTGAGGTGATCAATGATTTATAACGTATAATGGGATTATAACAGTTTATGTTTCTTATTGAAACATGGATATGAAGTGACTTGGTTAAAAGGTACTTGTGTTATAAAGCATGCAATTGGCTTGAAAAGTCTATTATACCATTAAGTTGACTTAGTTGGTAAATAGGTAAGCCAAAAGAAATATGTTTATCTTATATATTGTTAGATTGTCTTACAATATTAATTCTACTGAATACCACAAGTTGATGGTATGTTCAGTTAGAAGAATCAAACTCTATTTGATTTGTTTGATTCATGATAACCATAACTTCTATCTTAAAAAGAAACAAGGTTAGAATATTGAGTATGGATTGAATATACTCAATATGACTCCAACCTAGAAGATTAATAAAACACCATGTCATTATGGAATGTGATGAATCACATTAAGTTTTAAAATTGAAGATTCTGAATTTGTTAAACTACTTATGAATAGGTTGTTAACAAACTTAAGTCAGAAATTATCAATGTGTATTTGTAATGTCCCAAAAAGAGAACAATGTAGTTTTGCTCTAAATTGCTAAAGTATATATAGATAGTCTATATATTACAAAAGGCAAGTGGGAGTTTTTTTTTATCTTGAAAGATCAAATTACAAGATACATAATCTTCTAAAATACACTAGTAAATATCATGATGAGGTTAGACATGTAATTGATAGACCTCATGATGATGGAATTTTCATTCATAGATCTGCAAAGATATCTCAGATATTTGACTTATATGCTGAGAAATATGAGTTACAGGATTATAGTAAACCTGATAATCATTATGATGGATTACCAAATATTGAATTGGGTAAATAACTCATACTATGAATGTTAAAGATGCTGTCCATAAAGATAATCAATTTTGGAAATTTGGTTTATCTTAATAGTTAGACTTGAGAATGGAAATGAGTTTCTTCAAAGAGATGAAAAACCCTAGTAGTTTGAATTTCTATGTAGAAATCATATGGACAATATTGTACACATATTTAATGCATGTTTCATGACAAGATTATTAATCATACTTAAGCAATTAATTATGATTGAATATTATTTTCAAGACACATTAAATATATAAGGATGATAATTGTCATACTGGATTTCATTAATATGAAATATGACAATGGAATATCAAAACTCTTTCTTGAGAAATTACTTGAGCGAGGACGGTAAGTAATTGAAAGGTTTTTTGAATTCATATAATCTTTGAAAGTGTACGAAGTGCAAATTATTCATGAATGGATAAATGCATGCATCTATGAAATTATTCTTATATTTAATTATTAAATCTCATTTTCGATTTATAATTAAAATAAGATAAATTTTAAGTATTCCTGAAAGCTAGTGGGAGTATTATGTTAAGTTTCTTAAATCTTATATGTTGTATAACATATAGTAAGTAACATTTCTTGTAAGCTAAATGTTAAGTCTTAGATTGGAATGAAACTTCACTTGTAAGATTTAAGAATTAAAATATACAACCTTGGAATATATGTTTATTATTAATAAACATGTGCAGTAAAATAAATGATTCTAATAAAACATGATATATCATTTGGGAAATGGATAAATATCTTTTGACAAGATAGAACATGAATGAAATCTAAGGTTGACCTGTAGATTCATCATGTACATCATGTTGTGTATTAAAATTGTTGTATCATTCTTGAATAAGAAGTGATTTGACAACATTGATATCTAACTAAAAGTTATTAGATAACTTGTGTAATGAATATTCTAAAAGAATTACATCCTCAGCCTGGAATTGCTCCTAAATTCTATGGATGAACAATATGTCAAATGTTGTGCAAATTGTCATCAGCTTTAAACTTGAAAGTTAGGAAAGCATCAAACATTACACAATAAGATATTAAAGTTTACGGAGTTTTAATAAGCATATTGTTGTTTGTATACAATGATACTGGTTTAATTGAGATGACACTCAATACTAGTCCTGGTAGGATTTCATCCTTGTTAATGGCCATATGAACTAGTTGTGCTACTAAGAGCATAGTTGCATTATACATTAAAAAAATAAGAATACTTTAAACTTTGAAATGTTTGAAAGTTTAAATTGTCATAAATTTGTGATAGAGGATGTCACACACTTTATGAATTATTATGTGGATTGTTGAATGCACACATACAAGGACTTCATTAATTGAATTCTTGAAATAAGTATTCTCAAAATTATGATAGATCACGTTGGTTGATTTATGCCTTGTCAACAAGTATGATTGTCATTACTTGAGGCATAATTCATCAACTGGAATTTTCATGCATTGATCTATTTGGTATTTGGATAAGGGATGTAAAACAATTGTTATAATAAATCAAATACTTGGTATGTTTGATTTTATAAATATATTGTATCCTATATTTGCATGTTTAATCCGTGAATAAATTTATTTATTCTAAATCGTCCGTTGTCGATTAATGATATGGGAGTATCATTAAACTAAGACAAATCTGAGAGATATGGTAGAATATACTTGAAAGTATATTGATGAGAATGCATACCAATTTCAGATGATATTCAATGGATTGAATATAGGACTTATCCCAACTACATAATTTACTTTGTGGATATTGTTATAAGTAAATTATGAATAGTTATCCTCAGACTTGAGATACCAGATAAGTGTCATGAATGTAGTGCACTTCTGTGGAACAACTTAACGCTATACGTAACTGGTAGTCATAAGGGTTGTTTCCTGAAGTGTTGCAAAGTTCATGGGTTATTCTCGTAGTCAATATAGAATTTGTTCCTTCAAATTTATTTTGGAGTTTAATACTGCTGGGCCCCTCGTAGGGTTGACAAGATGTTTGTGTGGCCACACCCAAAATCTCCCCTGAATATGTTCAGAAGATTTGGTAATCTTGCTCAATCACTATAACGAGAAACAGAATGGTTGAATAAAGAATGACTTAATTCCATATCTTTATTTAACATGGTATTAGAAACAAAAGGATAATAATAATGAGAAATCATTAAAAGGTTTTTTCCAGGAGACCTTACTCGAGTCGTGCTAGAGGCATCGAAGTGTTGCTAGACGCTAACCGATGTGATCACACTATTAAGATATGTCCAAGTGGGAGCTATTGGTTTAATGGACAAAATATTAATAGATGTGTGTTAGGATCGAACTCGAGACCTATGGGATTGCACGCGTTGCGTATGAGATTTAATTATTAAGTCACGAAATATTTATATGGTCGAACTAAGAAAAACGAGGGGGTTAAGTGTCGAGTTTTGAAACTTAAGGAGGTGCTTGCAATGACTTGTTAGACAAGGTTTAATGCTATATATATACACACTCTTTTGGTCTTTTGGTTTGATATACGGATAAGAAAAGACGATCGAGACTAACTCTTTATTTTAGATATTCTATATGTCGTACAGTAATCATTCGGTGTACATGATCATACATGCA
This sequence comes from Chrysanthemum seticuspe, assembly GCA_019973895.1. Taxonomy (NCBI): domain Eukaryota; kingdom Viridiplantae; phylum Streptophyta; class Magnoliopsida; order Asterales; family Asteraceae; genus Chrysanthemum; species Chrysanthemum seticuspe. The sequence goes on from BPTQ01000009.1 coordinate 42,529,941, forward strand.
TGCATGGCATGCATGAGATTCTTATTTTCGTTTCTTCACTGAATTGATGTCGACAATATACATATACATATAAAATAAAAGGGTTTGACCCGATTTATTTTATTTAAAGCTAAACATTGTTTTTGTGCTTTAATCGTGACTTGAACTAGCATTCTAATTAAATCGCTAACAATACGCGCGTACATGATCGTAGAGAAATCCTATTTTGGATTTTGGTGATTTACACTATTCGACTTTATTAAGTCGACCAGCACTCAAACCCTAATTAGGGTTCATCTCAATTGCTAGTTTTGTGGATTTGATTCTTGTTCGGCTAGAATCAAGAAAAGGTACGCATATTCTTTTATGTTAATTAATTATTCGTTAATACATCCTTATACGCTTCCGCAATATTACTTTGATGTTTTGTGATTATTTATATGAATGTCTTGATATCTAATTCCAACAGAAAATTCAAAATCTTCTAGGTGTCAAAATTGTGTCGATCCGAACGGATCATGGTCGTGAATTTGACAACGAAACTCAATTTGGAAACTTTTGTGATACAAATGGTATAACACATAACTTTTCCGCTCCACGAACACCTCAATCAAATGGAGTAGTAGAACGTAAAAATAGAACAATTCAAGAAATGAGTAGAACAATGCTTAATGAACAAAACATTCCTCAAAAGTTTTGGTGTAACGCCGTTGACACTTCTACATATATTTTAAATAGAGTCCTAATACGTCCTTTCCTAAACAAAACACCATATGAACTTTACAAAGGTAAAAAGCCAACATTAGGATATTTTAAAGTCTTTGGTTGCAAATGTTTTATTCTTAACACTAAGGATTATCTCACCAAGTTTGACCCAAAGTCTTATGAAGGTGTATTTCTTGGTTACTCTCAAACTAGTAAAGCTTACATTGTCCTAAATAAAGAAACAATGATAGTCGAGGAATCGTTGAACATAACATTTGACGAAAGTCCACCTCCCTCTAAGACATCACCTTTGGTAGATGATGACTTAGTTGAAAGTCAAATAATTGAAGGTCAAATTAATAATAATAAGGAAGATGAACCATTAAATAAGGAAATTGTCAACATAAAAGAATCTAAAAGTCATCCATTAGAAAAGGTCATAGGAAAACTTAATCAAAGAACCTTAAGATCACAAGCTCAAAATCAAAGTAATCATTTTTGTTTTGTATCCACCATTGAACCAAACACCATAAATGAAGCAATAAAAGATGAATCATGGGTAATGGCCATGCAAGAAGAATTAAACCAATTCGTTAGAAATGATGTTTGGAAACTAGTTCCAAAACCCAAAGATCAAACTATAATTGGAACAAAATGGGTCTTTCGAAACAAAATGGATGAAAATGGTATAGTATCTAGAAACAAAGCTAGGCTTGTTGCACAAGGTTATAATCAACAAGAAGGAATTGACTATGATGAAACTTATGCACCGGTAGCTAGACTTGAATCTATTAGAATATTACTTGCTTATGCATGTGCTTATGATTTTAAATTATTTCAAATGGATGTCAAAAGTGCTTTTCTTAATGGGTTTATTAACGAAGAAGTGTATGTTGCTCAACCTCCCGGTTTTACCGACTTTGAGAAACCACATCATGTCTTCAAACTCAAGAAAGCTTTATATGGCCTTAAACAAGCACCTAAAGCTTGGTACGACCGTCTTAAGACTTTTCTTATTGATAACAAATATACTATGGGATTAGTAGATAATACTCTTTTTACTAAGAAAAAGGAATCACAAATCATTATTGTTCAAATATACGTTGATGACATTATATTCGGATCAACTTGTCAAGAACTATGTAATGATTTCTCTAAAATCATGCATGACGAGTTTGAAATGAGTATGATGGGTGAATTAAACTTCTTTCTAGGACTTCAAATTAAACAACTAGAGGATGGTATTTTCTTTAACCAATCTAAATATATAAAAGATATGCTTAAGAAATTTGGTCTTGAAGATTCCAAACCAACTAAAACACCCATGTCTTCGGACACTAAACTCACCAAGGACGAAGAAGGTGAATCCGTAGATAACACTAAATATAGAGGAATGATTGGTAGCCTACTCTATCTTACGGCTAGTAGACCCGACATTATGTTTAGTGTTTGTCTATGTGCTCGCTTTCAAGAAAACCCAAAGGCATCACACTTAGAAGCATTAAAAAGGATTTTTAGATACATTAAGGGAACAACATATTTAGGATTATGGTATCCCAAAGGAACGGGTATAGAAACCATAGTGTATGCCGACTCGGATCATGCCGGTGATTATGTCGATAGAAAAAGTACAAGTGGTATTTGTACTTTTGTTGGACATTGTCTCACATCATGGTTTGCAAAGAAGCAAACGGCTCTAGCCATCTCTACTACTGAAGCCGAATACGTCTCAGCCGGAAAAGCATGTCAACAAGCTCTTTGGATGAAACAAGCTCTCGTAGACTACGGAATTCATCTCAACGACATTGTGATACTTTGCGACAACAAAGGAGCCATCGATCTCAGCAAGAATCCCATTCAACATGCTCGCACAAAGCACATTGAAATCCGTCATCACTTTCTTCGCGACAATGTTCAAAAAGGAAACATTTCAATCGAGAAAGTATCCTCCGAAGACAACATTGCCGACATCCTTACTAAACCTCTTAAACGAGAACCTTTTAATCTTCTTAGACTTGGTTTAGGGTTAATGGAACCAAGCATGTAGGATAAACATAGCCTAAAACATTAGAATAGTCAAACCAAAACAATTTTGTCTTGTTTCTGCTACTGTAGCCACGGCACCAAACGACAACACGGACGGAACCAAAAATTTGGTACCGTCTGGTCCGTGATGTCTACAGAAGCAAAACAGCTTTATACATAACATCTTCTTCCTCACAACCCACTTTACCAAAACGTGTAAAACTTAAACCAAGCTCATTGTTATCATCTTCCCACTCACTAATCACTGAAGATAACATCATTGTAAGTATCCTAACTACATTTCATCTCTTAATTCTGAGTCTAGGATTCTTATTTATGCACAAAACTATCACAAATCATTACATGGGGTTTTATGTATGCTTTTATACCAAATATGAATTCAATTGGCAAATTGCATAACTAGTCATTCAAATTAGGTACTACATTATCATATTGCATAAACAAAATCATGTTTCCCACTAATTGATAGATAATAAATATAAGGCCTTATTCAAACAACCAAACACCCCATGTCAAAAGTTTTGAAAAGCTTCTCACTTATAGGAAAACATTTTTTCATTGCTAATACAAATAGAAACGTTAGAATTTTCATCACTTGCATGCTCTTGAATACTAAAGGTATTGCATAACTAATATGCACTCCCGGGTATATTCAAATGTAGCCACATTGAATTAGGAGCATTTGGGTTATCTCATGGTATTTGCCAAACACTCCACTAAAACCATTTTATGCATAAAATGAGTCGAGATAACCGCAACTCCAAATTGTTTTCATATAGGCACACACTAGAATCAAAAACGTTAAAATTTATCTAAAGTTTTAACATGTTAATTCTTATCTTTAGGAATAACCATGGTAGCCGCAAGATTCTATGATCACAAAGACACTCTTAACTACATTCCCAAACACCACAAAACCAAAGGACTCACCAAGGAACAAGTAGAAATATTTAGGGGTCTAGAATCTAGGTATTTCCACGAGGGTAGAACCATTCACTCATCCTTCCTTGAGCATACCAATCTTCGTGAAGAACTAGCCGCCATTCAATTCGATTGTCTTCTTGACATTGATGAACCAATTTGTCCTAGGTTCGTATTAGAATTCTATGCTAGTGTGACCGGTTTTAGTGATGAAGCTGATGATGAGTTTTGTCTTAGCTTTAGAATCAATCAAAATGACTTCACCATCACTTTAAGTGAATTTGCTAGAGTACTAGGAATTCCCAACCGAGGAACTTGTGTCTACACGGATAAGTGGTCACTCACCGCACTTGATGCAATCAATGACCGCTCTCTCCCCTACATAACCCGTTTAGCCGATAAGGATGTCATCCGTGAACACCTTTTTAACCCAAAAACGGATACAACCCGAGTCACCCGAAAGGGAAAAGAGGTAGACCGAGATCCATATGGAATGGAGCTCAATGAACTTAAGCACGAATTTAAGAAATGGGAGGAGTTACTTAGAGCAAACGTCATTAGCACCATAGGGAATAGGGATCACATAAACGCTTGTCTTTGCCACATGCTTTACAACTTGTCCACCCGACAACCATTCAACTTAGCCTACTACATAGCTAGGAGAATGATTGATATTCCAACTCAAGGATCCGTTGCTCTTCCATACGGGATGCTTCTCACCCGTCTATATAGAAACTTCGCTCCAATTCCACCAACCCCAAAAGGGATGCACCTTCAATATGATCTCATCCCTCACATCTTTGTGCCCTTGAGTGATGCTCGAGTTGCTAAGACTAAAGGCAAGAGAGCTAAACCTCCAACTCCTTCATCATCATCATCAAATAGCTCCGAGGATGGTCTTCCAAGCTCTCGTCTTCCACCTCAAGAGTATTACACATCTCTTCCCGAAATTGAGAATGAATCAGCAGAATTCAAGCAAACTAAGGGAATGTTCAAGTGTCTTGGTAGGATGATGAACAAGATTTACAAGAAGTTGGACAAATAAGGGTACTTTAAGGAGTGTTTGGAACAATGCATTATCGTTAATGTTTAATACTATTTAGTTGTTTTTATTATGTAGGATGATAATATAACTTGAAACAATGGTGTATGCTAACAATCTCATGCAGGGGGATAGCACAAGTATGCTATCAAATTTTACCCATTTTCACTATATTGTGAAAATCAATAAGCCTTGCTCTTAATATATGCTCCAATGTGTTTACATATGTGTTATTTACTTTTCCTAACTAGAAATGTTTAGTATAACAGGTTTTGAGAAAAATTTTCAGATTTCGGAAATTTCAGTTTTTAGGAAACTTTCTGTCCAAATTTCAGCACTCCACGGATCAGACGGCACCTTTATTTTGGTACCGTCCGTTATGAATTTTGGTACCGCCATATCTGTACAGACGGACCAGCCGGCACCCTTTTTTGGGTTCCGTCTGTGTATGATTTTGGTGCCGTGGATCCTCCAGGTAATTTTCTGAATTTCGACTCTTTCGTAATTCCAAATTATCTTCCATCACTCATAAATCAATCTTAACTAGTTTATACTGTTATTAGAACTAGTATTATTCACTAAGGGATGTAAGAAATCCATTTCCCACCAAAATTCAAAAATTTGAAAAATCCACCCAAGGAGCCCTTTGGCATAAAGGAAGGAACCAAAATTTTGGTACCTTCAAATCCGTGGGTAATCTGAATATTAGGAAATTCCACTCACTAGAACACATTTATTGCATATCTTTTCTTCCTCACTCCATCTTCTTTGTATGGATTGACTTGGGTGATATGACTAGCATTCAACCCACTTCCAAATCATTAGGAACCTCATCTATTCAATGGTTCAACATCAAATCAAACCTTTTCTCAACAATTTCTTACCTCTATAAATTGAAAGGCTTTACCATGATCATCCTCACACCTTCTTCATTCTCACTTACTATCTAGCAAATCAAAACCCAAGATAAAAATGACTAAATCATCACCAAAACCTTGCAAGAAAACCGCTAGAATGAGTGTAAGGCCTTGTTGTTTTGTTAATCTTAGCTCATCATCCGAATCTTCACCACTCACCATCTCATCTCCCATTAGAGATGATACACACCTTACATTGGCTACACCCTCTTCATCACACATTGTGATCACCACTCCACCACCATCAAAAGCACCTACTTCACCTCCACCGGCACCCATCCAAACATCCAAGACACCTTCACCACCTTCACCAAGGTCTCCCACTCTCACTCCCATGGAGTTATTCTCAACTCCACCAACATCACCAAATCCTTTCCTAGAGGACTTGGAAGACTTGCCTCCTAGGCCAAGTCACCCACCACCATTGCCATCCTTTGGCACCATTGAGCGAATCGCTCATGAATCACCTCGGTCATCCATTGACCCAAACGCCCCATTAGGGCCAAGACCTCTCCTTTTCCATCCCATTCACAAGGACATTCATGGTCCTTTATACGGGGATCATCCACTTCCATCATCAATGTCCCCTCATATTGAGGACATTCCGGAGAACATGTGGGATGACAATCCCACTAGAGAGGAGATTCAAGCCGAACTCCACAACCTCCACCAATTCAAAGGCATGGTGGATTCTCACCTAAGTGAGACAATGCAAATGCAAAATGCTTTGCTTGCATCCATCATGACCACTCCAAACATCCCCAACACCACCAACACATCCACCATTCCACCATCACAACCTCCGCAAACTTTCTACCCACCAAGACATGGTTGCTCAACTTGTGAGCAAACGGGTCAAACCGTGGAACGGACCCGGATTATGGTCCATGACTTCCACGAAGAAATGAGGTTCATCCTCAACCACATTCTTGAGCGTCTCAACGCTCTTTCCCATCCACCATCTCTTTAGGATGGTTTTTAGAATAGTCTTTTATTTGTTTTTGTTTTTAGGATAATTTTTTTTCTTTTCTCTTTTTTTTTTTTGTACTAGAAACACATCATTGTGTTCTCTTTTCATGATCTTTACTCATGAAAAATTTTAACAAATGAATGTTGTTTATTATGTTGTTGGTGTCATTACATAGTGTTTGGAAATGCTTGTGAATGATCATTATTACTAACAATTTTTTTTTTGTAGCTTTATTTTCACAATCCATGTATCTTCCCATTAAAGCACCCAATTTAGGGGGAGCTTTGAACAAGGGGGAGATAATAAGCTCGGGCTCATTACATTCCGCATAGCCTCTTCTTTTTGTTGAGACAAAAAGGGGGAGAAAATATAGAACTTGGAAATTATTTATATTTGACTTTTCTGAAAAAGTCAAACTGCATACAATTGACTTTCTAAAAGTCAAACAGGAACCCTCATTGATAATACTTGACTTTTCTTAAAAAAGTCAAACTGCATACTTTGACTTTCTGAAAAAGTCAACATCATGCATCAACTAGTGAATTCTTTGACTTTCATAAAAAGTCAAAATTCATACACTTATATTATCATTTCCTTTTCAAAGTTCTAAAACTAATATTTTTATAACTCTTGTACAAACTTTGTCTCTTTTATAAAAATAAAATTTATATTTTGTCCTCAACAAAAAGGGGGAGATTGTTAATACAAATATCGTCATTAAACGTTATTTATATTTTTGATCTTTGCTTAAGTTTTGTTAACGACAAAAGTAAATTTAATTTATAAAAGCTTAAAGCTTGTCGAGTTTATTAGATATTAAAACAAGCTTTCTCAAACAATATATTCATCATTCAAGCATTTACATTTATGATTAGTAACATCTTGATATGACTCTAATCATTATGTATGATAGTAGTTTGTAGAATGTGTTAGGTTCTTAAAACCAAACACTACTTAAGCATTTGCATATTTCTATTAATAGTAATACAACATATTGACATCATGTATTACATCATGGAGATTATTGGAAGATTCCATTAGATATTTTGTGAAGATTTGTACTCTTCATATCTTGCACAATCTTACTTAGATAGAGTTGACTTTAGACAAGATTTGATATCTTGACTGTCAGACTGGCGGTACCAATTGGGTACACGGGCGGAACCCTTTTTAGGGGTCCGCGGTCCGTGGACGCTCCTGTCCAAATTGGCTATAAATAGCAATGCCAAGCCAAGTAGTTTCTCATCCCTTTCTAACATACTCTCATACATATCTTCTCTCTAACCTTTCTAACTCAGTTTCATATCATATTAGTGATCTCTTTTGTAGCAAAGAAGATCAAGTCATATTCAAGCTTCAACAAGAAGTTGGAAGTCTTGTTTGTTTAGTGTTGTATGATCTAGTGTTGATCCATACTTCATTGTTGTATCAAACCATCATAATCTTGTGAGTGTGAGTGGTTAGTATTTTAGTCCTCAAAATACATTGTGTGTGGGAGTAGTTGTACCCTTGGAAAGAACTCGACATCTAGCTTAGTGTCGGAAATAGTGTAAGCGACGTGTAAAGGTTTTCTCCGCCGGTGAAAGGAGCTTGTTGACTAGTGAAGTTAAACTCTCGAGTGTGAGACTCGGGGAGTGGAGTAGGGCAAGGAAAAAGAGTCCTTGTAGGCCGAACCACTATAAACAACTTGTTGTGGTTTGATCATTTCTTTCCTTACTTACTTATTACATATTGCTTGCATATTTCATCAACATACTTAAGATCAATATCAATTGATCTTTCAATAAGTTTCAAAACAAAGTTTTTAATCGGTAAACTATTCAACCCCCCTTCTAGTTTTCTACACGGACAATCAACAACTTGCCTTGTATGCTCAACAGAATTATCCCTCTCAACTAGCAACTCAACCAACTGCTTCCAACACACCTTCACAGCAACAACCTCAACCTCAACAAAATCAATTGGTCCCATACAGCAACAATGCTCAAGCATATGTCAGTGAAGCGACTGAGGAAACAGATCCGTTCGAAGCATTGCAACAAGGATTTGTGATGATTGCTAATGCTTTTGGCCGTTACACCAACAAATCCAACAATCGTATTCGTTCCTCATCTAACACTCGGACTCAAGCTGTTGTGAACAATGGACGTGTTGAAGTTCAGAATCGTGATTATGGTCGTCAGATGGGCGGTGGTCAAGGGTTTAATGCTGTGGGTAGGAATAACAACAGAGCTCAAGTGGTGGAACAAGGAAATGCTCAGAATCGGTTAAATGGTCTTCGATGCTACAACTGCAATGAGAAGGGACACCTGGCTAATGCATGCCCAAAGCCAAGGACTAGGGGCAGTGCTTATTTCAAAGAGGCCTTACTTCTGGCTCTTAAGGATGAAGCTGGTGGATCTCTTACAGACAAAGAACAGAGCTTTATGGCAGATGCAGACTCAGATGATGATATGGAGGACTTGCAGGCGAATGCAGCTGTTATGTTGATGGCTAATATGCATGAGCTGCACATGAGTGATACAGGCCCAGTGTATGACACTGATGGCTTGTCTCAGGTACCCGAACAAACCATCATCATATCTGAACTAATATCTCCGCCAATATCTGAATCCGGCACGGATCAGACTGTTCAAAATGAGTATTCTACATCTTCTTCTGATAATTTTCAAGTTAACCCTGTAGTTACATTTGACGATCAAGATGACCTTATGGTTTCCTTTGATAATCAAATTGACTCCGTGGTCGTACTTGAGGATCTAAAGAATGATCATGTTGAAACTCATGTTGAACAAGATGATCTGTTGCCTCATCCGGATTTTGCTCGGTTAATTCAAGACCATCAAATCAAAATGGAGGAATGTTATGCATTAAATCAATCCTTAAAAAGTAAAAATGCACTGTTAACCAAGGATTTTGAATGTTTACAAATGCAACTCAACTTTTTCAAAACTCAAGAAAACCGTGAAAAAGGTTTTGAAGCCGCTTTTGCAAAATCTCATCAAAACGAAAAACACTTAGAGAGACAGATGCGTGATCTAGCCGCCTCGAAGAATGCTTTGTTGTCTGAATTAGAACAACTGAAACACGAACATAAAAAGCAAATTAACGCTCTCACCTTGGAAAATCAAAAAGCTAAGGCTGAGTTGTTAAATTGTCAAAAACAGTTCTCCGCATACAAAAAGCATTCAACGAATCGGGTAGATGACCTTCTTGAAGAAATTATCGGCTTGCAAAACAAACTTAAAGAGTTTAAAACTGTTGTTTACAAACATGGTGAATCAGTAACAACTATTGAAAAGTTTACCTTCAAACCAAATCCAAAAGGATATGGAATAAATCTAGCTGATTACAAACCAAAGCTTTCAAAATCATTCAGAACAACTCCTGAAGTTTCCAGTGCAGAATACAAAATTGATAATACTGTCATGAGTGTTGTTGAATATCATCGTCAAGAGGAATTTGATGCAGAAGACGAGAGTCGATCAAAATTAAAAAACGTTGTTTACAACAAACCTTTTAATTATAAAAACGCGGTCACTTTCGTCACACCAACGGATACTTCTAACACACCAAGGGTTATCATCAAAACACCTGAGTCTTCTAATGTTAATCCTAAAACAGACTTTGCACAAACTTATGGTCCTTTACCTTCCATTAGTGAAGTAAACTCAAAACATGAAGATCGAAAAATACTTCGATATTTTGACATTTTCATGGCTGACCTCAAAATTTTACAACATGAGATAGAATATCGATCTGAAATAAAAGTTGAACATTTTCAATCGCCTCTGGCGCGAGAACAAAGAGACATTTTTCAGAAAAATCTTTTACCTAATGTTAAAAACTTGAAAAGTTGTGCAATTGCTTGGGAAAAGGATTTTCATAAGGAACTTGGGGTAATGAAAAACGTTTTCTAGAAAACAGAAACATCTATCACTAACACAAAACGCAAAAAGAAACTGTTAAGAAAAGATGTTGATCGACTCTTGGAAGACGTTATCTGTGCTGATATCCATAATGTTGTGCTCTTCTATTCGTTGCCATATGCATCTGATCATATCTCTGCTGATATTGTTGAAACTGTTGTCACTATTGAGAACACCGATAATGTGCTTCAGATCGAGTCTTTAAAAGCTGAAAATAAACGATTACACACGGAAATTAACAATGCAAAACGTCGTCTTCATTGGTGTGAAAAAGATATTCACAACCATCAACTCAGTTTTCAAAAGAAAATCGCTCAATTGAGTGAAAAATCTTCTGATCATAAAATTGAGCACCTGGATGATCAAAACGTGTCTTTGAAAAGTCAAATCTCAAAATATGAACAAGAACTTTTAAAAGTTAAACAGGAATATGGTGTCATATTTGATTTACTCAAAAAGACTCGAGATGAAGCATCTAATGAACTTGATCACTATCTTGCTCACACTAGAGAAGTCATGAATTTTGCTGGTAATATTCGTTCTGAAAATCAAGACCTGATTCACACCATCTCTAAGTTACGGGAAATGTTAGGAAAGTATGAACAACTTCCGCCTACTGTGATTAAGAGATTAGCACCAGTCACACTTAGTAATCATGAACCTAGAATTCCCACTGCCAAATCACAAGTTGCTAATGTGTTTCCCTCTACTGAAACAGGAATAGTTGCATCTTTTCCAAACGTCCGCACTTCACAGCCTAGGAGCACTCAAACGAAGAATAGGAAGTTGCGACCTAAGAAAAGATCAATAAGGAATGCTAAAGTAGAAGAACACCCTAGGACTCTGAATAAAACTCATGTTACTTCCACTATAGATGTTGCGTCTGGCAAATGTAATAGAAATAGTGATGTAACGAATGCTAAACAGTTAAGTACCTTTGATATTCAGTCTGATGCACCTTGTGATATTTGTCAAAAGAGTATGAATTCTGATTGTCATGACAAATGTGTTGCTAAAGCTATAATCTCTAGCTTACGGAATCCTAAGAATCGGAATACCTCTAGGCCTACTAATCATTCTAAGTCTGTGCTTGGTAAACCACCATCTTTAGATTCTAAGGCAACCATTGCTATCACAGTAGCTCCCGCTTCACCTCCTAAGAATGTAGTACCACCTAGTGCTTTCACTAAGACTAAAGCAAAGAGTAGTTATAGATGGCAGAAATGGATATATAACACACTTGGATTTAAATGGATGCCTAAACTTGTCAATGTGTGTATGTCTAACGTACCTGCTTCGGAACCCTCTAACATTTTGGGTTCCACATCTACTTCTATTCCATCTGTGTCGTCTGTGTGTAATGCAGGTGATACAGATCATTCTCTGGATTGTTGATAGCGGATGTTCCCGACACATGACAGGCAATCTTAAACTGTTATCAAACTTTATTGCAAAGTTCATTGGAACTGTCAGATTCGGGAACGATCACTTCGCAGCCATCATGGGCTACGGAGATTATATTAATGGGAACATCGAAATCAGCAGGGTTTACTATGTGGAAGGCCTCGGTCACAATCTGTTTTCAGTAGGTCAATTTTGTGATGGAGATTTGGAGGTTGCTTTCAGGGAGAAAACTTGTTTCATTCGTGATCTACAAGGAAACGACCTTATGTCTGGCTCGCGTAATTCTAGTCTCTACACTATCTCTATGCAAGACATGGTTGCTTCCTCTCCCGTTTGCTTACTTTCAAAGGCAACATCTACAAAATCATGGCTATGGCACCGTCGTCTATCACATTTAAACTTTCAAACCATCACCAACCTTGCTCGACACAAACTAGTTGAAGGACTCCCACGATTCCGGTATTCAAAAGATCACCTTTGCTCAGCATGTGAACAAGGGAAAAGCACTCGTGCTCATTTTCCTTCAAAGATGGAACACAGCTCTCAGCATGTGCTTCATCTTCTTCACATGGATTTGTGTGGCCCGATGCGCGTGCAAACGATCAATGGCAAACGCTACATCTTAGTAATTGTTGATGACTACTCTCGATGGACTTGGGTCTATTTTCTACATAGCAAAGACCAAGCTCCACAAATGATCATCACCTTTCTCACAAAGATACAGGTTCAGCTCCGCAATACCGTCAGAATCATCAGAACAGACAAAGGAACTGAATTTGTTAACAAAACCCTTCGTGAATTTTATGAGAAAGTAGGAATTCAGCATCAAACATCTATTGCACGGACACCTGAACAAAACGGAGTTGTTGAAAGACGAAACCGAACGTTAGTGGAAGCTGCAAGAACAATGTTGATCAATGCTAAACTTCCAGATTACTTATGGGCAGAAGCTGTATCCACTGCATGCTATACTCAAAACCGTTCTATGATCACAAAACGCCACAACAAAACACTTTTTGAGCTTGTCCACAACTATAAACCGAACCTCAAACACTTTCATGTATTTGGATCCCTTTGCTATCCAAATAATGATCGTGATGATTTTGGAAAGCTAAAATCCAAAGCTGATATTGGAGTCTTTATTGGATACTGTGACAATTCTAAAGGTTTCCGAATCTGGAATCGTCGAACTAAGGAGGTAATGGAAACGATTCATGCTCATTTCGATGAACTCACAGAAATGGCTTCTGAGTATAACAGCTTAGAACCCGGTCACAACCGTTTAAACTTCCCTCAACCCCCATCATCAGCTGAAGAAAGCCCTCAGCTAACTCGTCAACAAATGGAAAGGTTATTTGCTCCTCTGTTCTGTGACGATATTGATGAACGTGCTCCTGGTGTATCCGCTGTTTCCGCTGCACAACCTGATAATATTCCTATACCTGATACACCTGCTACAACAACTACTGTTGAAGATGCACCTACACCAATTGACTCCAACACAACAGTTGAACACACCGCTTCCAACAATGATGAACCAGCTGATGATATTCTGAATGAAGTACCCCCACCTGCAGATTTTGATCCAAATGCGTTCTTCAACCCGTTTGCTAATGAGACTGCTGCACCAGATGTTGCGGAATCTTCAACAAACCATTTGAATCCTCAGAATCTGCACAATGTATACCAACATCAACCCTCTACACATAGATGGACAAAAGACCATCCTCTGGCTAACATTATTGGCAACCCGAATCAACCAGTCGTTACAAGACAACGTCTTCACTCAGACGGTGAACATTGCATTTATGCACTCACTGTCTGCCAATCTGAGCCTAAAAACATTAAAGACGCAATGACAAAAGACAACTGGATTGAATCCATGCAAGAAGAACTCAACCAATTCAAACGTCTTGAAGTATGGGAACTGGTTGAAAGACCAACAGGGGTCTACGTCATTGGTCTAAAATGGATTTGGAAAAACAAATTGGATGCTGAAGGGAATGTCATCCGAAACAAGTCACGGCTAGTTGCTAAGGGTTATCGTCAGGAAGAAGGGATAGACTTTGAAGAATCTTTTGCTCCGGTTGCTCGTCTTGAGGCTGTTCGGATATTTCTCGCGTTCGCGGCTCATATGAACATGACGGTCTATCAGATGGATGTCAAAACTGCGTTTCTCAATGGACAACTTAAAGAAACGGTCTATGTCAGCCAACCAGATGGATTCGTTGATCCTGAGTTCCCGAACCATGTCTACAAACTGAACAAAGCTCTTTATGGTCTCAAACAAGCCCCTCGGGCATGGTACGATAAGCTATCATCTTTCCTCATTGCCAATAATTTCACCAAAGGCTCGGTTGACCCAACTCTTTTTATACAATATCACGGGGCACACATCTTAATTGTTCAAATTTACGTGGATGACATCATTTTTGGGTCACTAATGAAGAAAAATTTTGAAATGTCCATGATGGGTGAACTTACGTTCTTTCTAGGACTGCAAGTTCATCAATCACCCCGTGGTATTTTTCTGAGTCAGTCCAAATATGCCCTTGAATTGTTAAACAAATTTGGAATGAAAACCTGTGATACTTATGCCACACCAATGACTCATACCAAGAAGCTAGATGCTGATTTACATGGGAAATTAGTTGACCCTACCAAATACCGAAGTATTATTGGGTCCCTCATGTATCTAACAGCTAGCAGACCTGATATTGTCTTTGCCGTTTATCTATGCTCCCGTTATCAGTCGCGACCAACTGAAACCCACCTCTCTGAGGCTAAAAGAATCCTCCGATACATCAAGGGAACCATTAACTTGGGGATCTGGTATCCGAAGGATTCTGGTTTTGAACTAATCGCTTTTTCAGACGCTGATCACGCAGGATGCTTAGACTCAAGGAAAAGTACTTCAGGAGCACTACAATTTCTCGGTGATAAACTGGTGTCTTGGCAATCAAAGAAGCAGGATTGTACATCGCTGTCATCTACTGAAGCAGAATATGTAGCCATGTCCGCGTGTTGTGCTCAAGTCATTTGGATGCGAACACAACTCAAAGACTATGGTTACGTATTTGACAGAATCCCGATGTATTGCGACAATCGGAGTGCCATTGCTATCTCGTGCAACTCTGTTCAGCACTCAAAATCAAAGCACATCGATCTACGCTATCATTTCATCAAGGACCATGTGGAACAGGGTACCGTTGAGTTATACTTTGTGGGTACTGAATACCAATTGGCAGATCTGCTCACCAAAGCCTTGCCTCCCGCCAGGTTTAATGAGTTGGTCCACCGAATTGGTATGAGGTGTTTGACTCAAGAGGAATTGGATGACCTCTTAAAACAGTCTTAAAAACCTGTCAAACACCAAAACATCTTTTGTAAATAAATTTTCAAAAACAAAATACAAAAATATAAAATCCGATAAAACAACAAAAATATTCTTCTAATCTACATTTCTTTCAACATGGCAAGTACATTTCTTCCGTCAACACTTCAATCTCTCAAATTTCAGTATTTTTCCGATCAAGTGTTGAGGGGGAGAAAATAATCCATTAACTGTTTCAAAACATCTGTGTACTTGCATGCTATCACATCTCGGTTGATTCTTTTACAAATGGTGGTACATTTCCTGGTTCAAAGACACTCCTCGGACTTTAATTAATAACCTTTCATTATTTTCTCAAGTCGAGGGGGAGTGTCGTCAAGTTTATTTCCCAAAAATCTTCGTTTGGTAACCAAAATGGAAGTTAAAAAGCTTTGGATGAAAAAGGAAAAGGTGGAGGGACCAAAACTGTCAAAACCTTAAAAATATTTTGAATAAAAGTATCCTCCACCTACCATTCACTTAACATTTATTACAAAACACCTATTATCATCCTACGCATAATATTCACTCAAGAAATCCGTGTTTCAGATCATCATTTTGTAAGTGATTCTGCGTTTACAACATGTTTTTAAGCAATGGTTTTGAATCTTTCAAAAATCCAACGGTTAAAACTACGTATAATCTCGTTTTTGTGGTCTACGCATAAGTGTATGATCATGTGATCAAGATTGTGTGTTTGTGGTTAAATAATTTGTGTCAAAACGTTCTTATTACATCAATGATACCAGTTTAACCATCAAATTCCACCCAGAACCACTAATTGAAGATTTTTGAAAATTAGGGTTTATAAGTCGATTTGGGTATTTTCGAATGATAAGTGATATGGTCAAAATGATTGTTGTGTTATGCTTTCACGTTGTTGAATTGATGATTTCCATAGTCTATGGCCACCCAGAAACACGAATTGGTCATCAACTCGAAATTAGGGTTTAAAGTTCATAAACTTTGGGTATTGTTGATTCACTGCATAATAAATGTTAAAACTTGGTCTACATGCTCTCACAACTTATATGATATGCCAGAAAAACTTTGGTGCATAATCCATGGCTAGATTTGATACGCGTAGAACTAGGGTTTAGTCTACGCGTAAGATATTCTACGCGTAACTGATTTATGCATAATTCATGCCATGTGTTGTTATTGAAATGAATATGTGTGCTAATATTGATGAGTTGATAAATTTATTTCAGGATTGCTACACTTAGAATTCAGAATCAAGGTCATTTGATTATCTACGCATAAGGATTACCCTACGCGTAGTTATGTTACGCGTAAGAAAATCCTACGCATAACAGCTACGCGTAAGGTTCTACAACGGACTACGCGTATCCTGTGAAGGATATGCGTAAACAGTGATCCCTACGCTTAAGGTCAACTCTTACGAGTAGCCTTACGCGTAAGGATAATATATGCCTACGCATAAGCTTTACGCATAATGTCTCTTTTTCCTACGCGTAACATTTCTTACGCGTAAGATAGGATTCTACGCGTAAGTCTACGCCTAAGCATATATCATACCTGTCTACGCATAACTTTGCCAATACTACGCTTAACCCTGGATTGACCTTCATGATGAATTGTTACTTGTACAAACTTGTAAATAAACTAATCATATCATCACGAATCCAAAAATGTCACTAATATACTTAAATCGTTTGATATGTTGTGAACAATTAGTGATAAAATAAACTTTAAAACTTAAAGTTAACTAACTCACGAAACATTTCACGATAGCATTGAACTATTGAACATACAAGTGACTTAGGACTCGTAACAATCATTATCACTATACATTCAATAACTAGACAATAAGACCTTCTGTTGACTAACATTATGTCTTTCGATATGTTGGTTCTTTTGGCTAATGTTATTTCAGATCACGACATGGCTGAACAAATGAATGTGGATGCACCTGAAGTTCTCTCCATTGCTGATATCTATCCTCATGGCTATCCAATGAAGATTGGAAAGAATAACCTCCGTGTTGACTTTGACACCCTCACTTGCTCTGAATCTTCGTGTCTTATTGCTATTGATATTCTGAGGACTCATCCATATCAGAACATGCTTACTAACTCTGCAACTGTCCCTGAGATCTACATCCAACAGTTCTGGAATACTATGGAAAGGGTCAAAGGACAAACTGCTGTGACGGTGACTCTGAATCACAAACAAGTCATCATTACACCTGCAGACTTAAGGGCTGTTCTCCTAATTCCTGAAGTCGATCCAACCAAACTATATGCCTCACCTGCTGAAGAGCTCACTCTCCAATTCTTAATCAATATCGGTTATGACGAGGCTACAGGAGTAATCAACAAGCACTCTCACGTAGAGCTTAAGAGTATTCCTCAACCATGGAGAACTCTCTACATGATCATCACCAAGTCTGTTTCTGGTCGTGACAGCGGCTATGAGCACCCTAAGCTCATGGAATTACAAATATTCTGGGCATTGGTCAACAAGAAACACATCGCTATCGAAGCTCTGATTTGGGATGACATGATGTCATTTCTCGACAAACTTGGCTCAAAGATTCCCTACATCAGATATACTAAATTGTTGATCCAGAGAGCACTTGGACTTCATCCTGACATTCCCAAGAGGCTCAATGACCCCGAAAATCACGACATGTTGACGGAACCTATTCTATCTGTCAGAATCAAGGAAACGTCCACAAAGAAACAAGGTGCTGTGCTGCCAGATTTCCTTCTATCTGAAGATGTCAGAAAGCTCAAATCGTATGAAAGGTATCTGGAAGCAGTCATACAAGGCAAAGTTGGTCACCTCGACGAAAGATCTTCTGGTACACCTGTAAGGAGAACCAGAAAAGGAAGTGCTGGAAGTGTCACAAGTACAGATAGTCAAAGGAATGTTCCTAAGAAGAAACCCATTCCAAAGAGGAAACCCACTCCTAAGAAGAAAATTCCTTCTCTGGAAGCCACTCCGCTCCTTTCACTTGAACCGCAAAGACAGCTCAGGGACGAGGATTCTGAGGCTACTGACACAGATGAAGAGATCACATTCTCTGAAACTGCAAAGGATGAAAATCCCTCAGTACCAAAACCTCCAAGTCCTCAAACTATTAAAGGAAAAGAGAAGACTACTGCAATTGTACCTTATGATGAGAGCTCTGAAGAAGAAGAAGAAGAGCAATTGGACAAATCATACAGGAAAAAGTTTCACAACGTCCGACACATTCAAAAGGCCGCTGAATTTGCTAAAGAACAAATGGGTGGCCCCGGAGGATCAAGTGGTGCTGCCCACTCCTCTCCAGATCCTGATGCGGTTAATCAACCCGATAAGGGATCTGGTGCCACCACTCTTCTGCAACAACAACCGCCTGTTGAAGACACCATTGTGTATGATTTTGAGAAACAGGAAACTGAGAAAGAAAAGCCTAAGGATGACGAGGATGATTATACAAAGTTTCTTCTAGACAGTCCAACTCACTCAAAGGAGAAAACCTCATAAACTCCTAAGGACATGAAGTCTCCTCATGTCTCCTCATCATCGGACTCTTCATCTCATTCATCACCACCACCATCAACTAAGTCAACCAGATCATCATCCAAATCAGTGAAGAAACCTCCTAAATCTTGGATCTCTCAGACTCATAAAAAGATTGTGAAGGCTGTCCAACAAGTCAGAAAGAAGGACATACTTTACAGGAAAATGAATTGGTTTGCTGACCAAATTCAGTACTTGAATGATGAGAAAGACAAGATGGAAAAAGAAAGGGAATTTGTTCAGAAGTTCATGAAGAGTCATCAAAAGGAGGAACTAAATGAAATGATTGAAGGTTACACTCAAAAGTACCTTCAGGATATCATTCCAAAAGTCCAAAAGGAACTGGAGAAGTCAGCAAGAGAACAAACCCACAAGTTTCTTCTCGACACTGTCCTCAGTGTGACAAAAGAAGTATTTTCCAGACAACTCACCCCTAACATCGTAGCATTGGTCAAACATACAATGGCAAAAGAAGCTGATCTCTCTGAATCTGAGCTAATCGCGAAACTTGTGATGCAAATGTCAAAGAGATCTGGAACGTTTACTTCAGATGAAGCTAAATTTTTTGAAATTCTACTTGACTATCAACTCAGATCATCATGCAAGGAGTCAGCCATTCAATCCAAACGACCAAGAGATGACGATGATAAGGATAAGGACTCTGCACCTAAACGTCAGAAGCAGTCTGGTAAATCTACTTCGATGCCACCTCCTCTACCACAGACTTCTTCTCAACATAAGTCTCCATCACCTCGGTCTTCTACTGATAAACCTCGGGACGATTCCGAGTTACCACCCCTGACTCATAAAATAGGTGACTACTTTGAGTACACGGGTGGTGACGATGAAGAGGTCCTTGAGCCCCGACAACAACCCACCTCACCCAAACAAGTGCAGAAACCAGCTTCATCATCAAAGCCTTCCAAAAAGAAGAAACAGACGACTCAGCCCGGAGTCGTACCATGGCTAGATGACGATAAAACCAAAGAGTATGAATGGTTCTCCACACTTGTCAATCAAACTCCCTACCCTGAAGAAGGTCAAGAATTGGTAGACGGTAGTACTTTGGAGCATGCAAAGATTCTGCAAGAACGATTCCGTGTGAAGAAGATGACGAAATCCGAATTGAAGCGCATCAAGAATGAAGCATTCCTTCTGTTGAAGAACAGCTCTGAAAGCGCCCTCGAGGTCGAATATCATCTTGAGAACATCGCTCGAGCTATGTCTAACAACATGGATTGGCTCAATCCGGAAGCAAACATTGACTTCACACAAAGGGACAACCCTCCATACTACACCGACTGGACCAAACCCCTACCAACCATTGGCCAAGCAGACGAACCAAGGATTCCCTTCCGATATTTCTTCAAAAAAGACCTGGAATTTCTTATCCATGGTGGCGATGGTTCGAGAAAATACGCTACATCATTGACTCTTCCATTCCCAGCGGCTATTTACTCAAACTGCATAGCTATCGAGGAACGTGCAACTCACTTGTTTTCTGACAACGTGCAAGCATACGACCAAGATGCATTGTATGGGATTCATCATTGGCCTGAACGCCGAAGAATCTACTACAGAAGTTGCCTGGTTCAAAAGTCTCAACATGAAGTGTATTGCTCAAAGGACATCGTGGCCATCAAACACATTGATCTCAAGTCTAAGTGGGACTACACATTCTTGAAGAATATCATAGTCAAACGACAAGATGAACAGGACTATGAATTCTCAGAGGCTGACTTTGAGAACTTGTCCCTCAACGACATCGAAGACTTGTACCTTGCCAAAGTACAGGGTCGTATGCGACAATTCTCAACTGAAGTTCAACGTGAGTTTATCAAGTCAGTTCTCATCTTCATTAGACGCATTGTGATCAAAGAACGTGTCGAAGATATCCAGATGGCTGTTGAATCATATTAGAAACGTGTAAACTTCACTCCACCACAGCTTGATCTTCCTGACATCAACCAGCTCACACAACTCACGCTCATCAGCAAACCTTTCGGCATTGTTTACCGCAGTGAACTTCGCAGAAACTGCCTCATGGCGTGTAGTGAGCTCCACAAATTCGGGGATCATACCTTGAAGATGGTTAGGGATGGATTGGTGTACAGATTGAAGGATATACGCCTGAAGGTTGGGAATCCTAAGCGCTGGAACTCTCAGGACAGGAGGAATGTGAGACGTATCATCACCATGATTGATGAACGGTTGTTCAGAAGGGATCAGTTCAGACGCTTGGAGAGCTATGTTGGTGGTCGACCCAGGAGAAACATCACCGGCTTTCAACGCCCTGTGTGCACTCCCGGGAACATCACTGCACTTCCTGGTACCCCTTGAATTGTTTCCTTCATAAAATTTTGGATGAATGAATTTATATGTGAATGGTTTGTGCACACATATCAGTGTACAACCCGTAATGGTCAAGAAAGGACCCTGTGGTACGCCTCAGTGCCACAATCCTTATAAAAGGAGCGAAAGCTTCTTATCTTTGAGTAAAACCTATCAAACCTTTCATTTTTCAAGGTTTTGCTCAAAAAGACAAGTACTTCCCCATATGATTTCAAAACCTCAACCGTTTATATCACTAGTTGAGGGGGAGTATTTGATGAAAACTTTGTTCACAAATTATTCACAGTGGTCACTCTTCCCGCAACACTCAAAATGGTCATATTTATTCTCAAAATGTTTCAAAAATAACATCTTATATGCCATTTTTGAGGGGGAGAAAAATTGTGTGATAAAAAATATGTTGTACAAAATGCAAATGAATCTGTGTACCTCAGACTTAACCTACGAATTGACGGTACTAAACTGTTAGTAACTCGAAAAGACTTGTCCTTGACGGGTAATAATTTCAAGCTAGTTCGCTAGTGATGTAAACGTGTCTCGCAAAGGACTTGTCCAAGTAGAAAGTACCATTCGAGAAACTCTTGATAGACATGAACTCTGACGGGTATGACAACTTTTTTTAGGTTTGTCTACACCTTCAAGGTAGTTATTAGAGCTAGTTGTCACCTAAAAGCTGACAATGTAACTCTTTAACTATGCAACGTAACCGTGTCTCGCGGGGGATTGTCTATCTTCAGTGAATCAATTCAAAAAGTGCGCGCTCTCTCCTCACTGTGCATTTAACCATTAAAACTATTAAGCACATGTGGAGGGGGAGTATTTATGCAAAATATCATCTCTCACAGTGGTTCAAACATGTTTTTCATTAACAAACCCTTTGAGAGATATTTTAACTTACAGTGGTTATAATGGCAAACATAGGATAGTCATGGAGTTATAAGGTGACTAAGGTTAGGAATAACCGTCCTATGATCCGCCAGAGCCGGAGGGATCTACCCAAGGACACTACCATTAGTTAGTGTTAGAAGTCCTTAGGAATGATTATAAAAAGGAGAAAATGAGAATCGGAGAAAGAAGGAGTTGAAGAATAAAAAAGAAATGTAAAGTAAAGGGTGAAAAGAAATAGCCCTCCAGATTATTCAACTTAGGGCAGACACCGGGTTCAATTCATATGCTACTGGTTGTCACTTAGTGACTCCGGTATTGAAGATTAAAAGTCGTCATGGACCCAGTGACGCATGGACTAAACCTTCTTAGCCACTCAAGTTTCTCTCTACAGAAGCTTGTTTCATTCTCACAGGGAACCCTACATAAACTATTAGCTTTCTCTTAGAGATCGCTGGTATTGAAGAAGGAGACCCTCTCCCTCGTCTCCGCTCAGGAAAACCAAAATGCACTATTGAGTCTAGAGCCTCGAGATTCATCAAATGATCTCTTAGGAACACTTGACATTTAATCACTTGTTGATCAACAATAAGATCTTCAGTGATTCAGTGGTTCATATCGAGTCCTTCACAGATCTTAGCAATCTGTCGAGAACATTTATGAGAGGTTCACATCTGTGATCCTCAGTGATTGAATGGAAACTCCTGCCAGGGTCAACATCAAACAGCCCTGACAGCAGGTCGCTTCGGTAACTCCCCGTGGATTACGCGGAGTGTGTCTCAAACGGTCTACAGTCGTGAGGTGATGCTTCGGTGTACCTCAGCGACTCATCTGAACTGTAGATGTACTTCGGTACATCGCGTTATCTCACTTGTGGGACTCCAGTTCAGGAACGGCCTTTGTAAGAATTAGAGTTGTGTCTTCACAATATGTTGTTGACACTCTCGAAGTTCAAACTTGTAAGTGCCGGAAACCGCTTATTACTAACCGTTTGAAATGTTTTCTTCTTATGGAAGCTCCGGAGCGGGATGATCGTGCTGATTCTTCTCATGCTCACGCCAACATCAACACTAATGGAAGTTCTATTCAAATGCAACACAACAGTCAGAATGATTCTTCGTCAAACCAAAGAATCTACAAAGTTAAAAACTTAAAAAACTACATCAGTTTTGATTTCCACCGTCAAAGAGCGTGTGAGCATGTTGAAGAATGACGTGGAGACACTGGAGCAGCGAAGCAGACCTGAGGCAGACTGATGCAGACAACAACATACTATCACTTTCACCACAAAGAACAATGATCAAAGAACAAAGTTAAAAATGACGTCTAAGCATAACTGTTCAAAGATAACGATCTCTCTACACTGGGGAGATTGTTCGAATCAAGACAATTCCTCTCACAAGAAAGAAGAATGTCAGAAGACGTCACAGCTACTATTACATCAACGCCTTCACCGTTTACATTCATATATACTTGAGGGGGAGATTGTTGGAATCACTCCTAAACAGTATTTCAAGTATTTATATTTCATATGTAATAGGTAGCTTTATTATGGCCTTTATGTTTGTTTAAGGTCCAGCTTATGTAGAAGGCCCATAAGCTGAGGCCCAAGCCCAATAAGGAATAGGGAAGGAGAGGGAGTGTTGCCCTAGCTCCTTGCCTATATAAACTCTTGTAAACCCTCATTTGAGGGTTGGTTGTTCAAGTTACTCTTTCACATACACTATACGCTTAACCTTTCTCTTTGATACGTGTGTGTGTGTTTGGTATTTGTTCATCCGCCTTCATCTCTTTCTCTATAAGCTTGTGTTGTAAAACTAGTGACCTAACAATTATCCTTATGACTCTTTAGGATACGATTGATTTATGGGATAATAAGCGACACGAGTAAATAAATGAGTTTATCGAGTTGACGAATTCGATAAGGTCTACTATTTATTCCGAAACTTATTGGACTATGGAGCTGATCGCTTAGATGTCTCATGGTGTTGCATTGAGTTATATACTGGTTGTTTGAGTGCATTCATAGCATCATATTGAGTCGATACACCCACATGAGGATACCAAACACTAGGATTAAATGGTGAAACGAGACATTTTTGGAAATAACGAAATGGAATACATTGGGGTAGACAACGTTGATTTCGAGAGATATATATATTAAATTTGGTCTACATTAATAGGTTGTGCCGAGTCGATAGTTGCTGTGCCGTGATTTCTGTTATCTTCTGCTAGTATTTATTCGTACGTTGATTGCTTGAGGTGAGTTTCATAGCCCCATTTTTATCTACGTTTTTAACTATATTGGGGTGAGAATCATGCTACTGTTTTTGGACCGTGAAAACTATTTGGATTTGCTTATATGCTTGACTGTTTAGATAGATGTGCGGTAGTTGTTGCCTTAGACTAGGGTAGCAATCCTAATTGCTATAACTGTTGCCTAGCTAAGAATAAACTTCTACATCGACCTAGTCCGGGGTTGGCAATTGTTCTAGATTTTGCCACGACAGTGCTGGACTAGAGTCGCTGGGCCCGAGTAATCCCTGGATGCGGGATATGATTATGGTTGGTGATCCGGGTAGGATCGGTATTTATCTATCTTAGGTCTTGCATAGCAAATCAACTCCTACTGGTCCACTATGATTTTGTTGAACTTAAACCTATGAACTCACCAGCGTAAGCTGACCTTTTAGCATGATTTTTCAGGTATTTGAAAGATGTTTGGAATACGTGATCGGTGGAAGCTTGGCAAGAAGGCGGGGTTCAAGGATCATTTCTGACTCTGATAAAGTTTGGGGACCTATTTTATTAAATCATGTGTTGGGCCTAATATTTACACTTTTGGATTAAATGTTTTGAATAACTAAATTTGGGATTGGTTTTGAATGTTAAATGACTATCTTTTTGCTATACTTGTGTGCGATACCAATCCAATAGTAACGCCCCGAAAACTTGATTAAGTCTTCCGCTGTACCGAGATTTGGGGGTGTTACACCAACATTCCCGGAAGCTTATGAACAGTGTTATGTGCATGGTATAAGTGATGAATGTCATCCTCATCTGGTTTCCTTAAAAACTCATTTATATATAGATGGATTATGTACATAGTAAAAAAATCTAGGCAATCGCGTGCACAGTGTTCACATATTTGTAAATACTCATCTAACGCATCAGGTGCTACCCCGTAAGCCAATTGGCGTAGGACACATGTGCATTTCATAATCACACTAAAACTCATTACACCCCTACAATCTGGTCGCACTCTAAAGAAATCAAAATGCTTAGGAAGAGGATGATGAGTTTCAATACCTTGTATTATTTGTAAAAATAGACCACGGCTCATACGAAAGCGGCGCCTAAAATTATCATCCGTATATTTTGGGTTGTGACCAAAATAGTTAGCAAGTAGACGTGCTTCAACAACTTCACGTTCACGGGGGACGTATCGACGATGGTTTGAAGGACCGACTTCTTGTTCTTGCAACGTTTGCTCTGTCTCGAACTCTTGAATAAACATTTATAGGTCCGCTAACTCTTCAATGTCACTTTCACCGGAATAAGATTATTCACTCGTGTAACTCATGTTTATATTGATTGAAATGGTTTAGTATTTTGATTGAAGATGGAGGAGATGAAGATGATAAAAATGGTGGATATGATATGTTATTTATAGGGGTGGTGAGTTTTTTTTTTAAGGGATGTATCCGTTTAAAACGGATATATTTTGATTTTCAAATATATCCGTTGTTAGTAGTCCCACTTGTCAGGTTTTTTACATTCGTCGTCACGATGGCGAGGAGCTCCACGGCAAAGGACGCCGGTGTGGCGGCGGCGACGGCGAAATGCCACATAGGCTCACGGCGAGCCACGATATCCCCATACCCTCCGCTCTTATAAGGCTAAAGGGCAAGGTATCCTCATTCTTACCTCACATCTCAGCGTCATCTCAGTTTTCTCTTTCCTCTCACTTTCTCTCACTCACTCTCACTTTTTTGTGAACATGGTCACCTTACCATCACATTTCATTAAAATTATCACTTTATACAAATATAACCCACTAAAATATCCCACAAACACCCACAAACAAAATATAAAACAATAAAACACAAAAAAAATATTCCACTTCACACGATACATTTAGGTGACTTGGTTCCCAAATTCTTTCTTGAAATCCTCAACTGACGCGTGAAATGAAATGGGTGACAAGAAAGTCGCGAGTGGAAATGGAATCACCTTGGGCAAGGTCAAGCCCTTGCCGTCCAACCTAAGGACAATAGTACAACAAAGAATTATGTGTGCGTTTTATTATCACTAGTATCATTTCATTATTATTATGTCTAACCAATTTCTTCACCATGTGTTCCATCAGTGAACCAATGTAATCACCAGAAACCAAATCACAAACCTAACTTGGTAGTTGTAGCGAACAATGCTAGCGATGTGTGTGTATGTTTTGCGAAACTAGTTGATATAAAAGCCGAACGCAAGAAGGAGATCAAGATGAAGCCAAAGCGCCACCAGAATGAAAGGACTTCATGGCTCGACTCTCTCACAGTCTCACATGCAACTTCATGAGAGCTATAAGCAAAAACTTCAAAAGGAACCAAAAGTGGCTTTTTGATTTAAGAGCTTATTGGGACTTATTTTTCTAAAACATCATATATACTCTAGCCAAACAAAATTTACATGTTATGTAGGTTGTTTTTTTAGAAAAATAAGTTTTAGCTCCTCATAAAGTTGCACGCCATTAGTTGCATAAACATAATCATTCATAAAACAAAAGTTAATTATAATCGATACATTGACGGTATAAAACCTCTAACAAAAATCGACAAGATATATTGACGGATCAACTCGTTTTGACTTGTTTTACCAACTTATGCAAGCACGTCGATTTTGCTACATGTTCCTGAGGTGCAAATGAATCGTATATTGCTCAACATGGATGGTGTTTATTTCATCGTCGATCATAAGTACTGGCATTAACAACAACAAACAAACATATTGGGCTATGAAAATCAGTAATCACATATGTCCAAAGATGTATATATGCCTTCTCCCGCAAACGATTTTATAAACGTCAAAACTTAGTTTAACTTATATAAGTCATAAATTTGACTATTTTCGTAGCTTGCCGTACTTAAATACCAATATGGATAATTATCTGAAAATTTTGATTGAGTTTATTTATTGGAACGTAACCTTAGACTTTTACAAGTCTTCTAGAAACGTTAATTTATAGATAACCCACTTTTACTTTGTTAGCCATACATTTAGTTATTTTCTATTCTCTTGTTTTTTTGTTTTCTGTAAATAGAAAGTTTCTTAAAAAGTTGTTGACATTTTGAAATGAATTTAGAGCAACATTTGCTCATTAAACAAAAAACTAGAGCAATAAAAATTTAGATACCAAGGTTTTTATCAAACAACACTTTTTGAAATTTAACTTTAATGAAAATTAAATAAATTAAAAAAAAAAGAAAATAACTATAATGAAAAAAAAAACATTTTTTAATTTGCATACCAAACTAACAACACCATTTAAGTATTTATTCTCTTATTAGAAAATTACAATAAATGAAAACAAACACTATATTCATATCTTATTACTGTATCATGGAATTCATGCCCATTCAATAAATCATTAAATCTCCAACAACAAATTTTCATTTATTAGCATTACATCACCATTTGCATAGTAAAAGGGCAAATAAGTAAAAGGGCAAATAAGTAAAACACCAAAACCAACTCAAAAATCAATAAACTCATATTCATCATTAACTCATAAACCCCACATAAAACTATTTACATCAAACAAAAGTCAACTAATAAACAAAAAAGTACTATTTTACCCTCAAAAAGTATAAAACAAAACCATATTGAATTTATGCCACCACCTTCCTTCCTCATGAGAATAAAGCCAGTAAATTTAATGCAACTCATGGACTTCTTTTGATCCAACCTCCAACCTATAAAGATGTAACAAGTACAACTATTATTGCTGTTAGTACATCTGTTTTCCCTTAGCTATTTCCATTCTTGTTTTTGCTGCTTCCAAACCAACATAGCAATAAGTACTTTTTTTACTAATTTTAACTAAAAAAAACTATAGGTAAAAACAGGGGAGTTTTAAATTTAACTAATTTGATAAAACTGATTGCATATTTGAGATGGGTTTTTTAAAAAGATTCATAAAAACTAATTTTTTTATAAAAAAGATGGATCATGGGGTCGAAAATTTGATATAAAGCGTTTTTCGGTGCGAAAACAGGGGATTTTGAAACTGGTGTAAATTGATGGAAATTGACGAAACTAGTTGCATATTTGAAATGGGTTTTTGAAAAAGATTCATAAAAAGCAAACTAATTGTAAAATCATGGACTATAACTCAAGAAATCGACAAAAAACTGGAAAAAAAACACGAAAAACAGAGGATCTTGAATTTGGTGTAAATTGGTGTAAATTGATATTTTTGAAGATGAAACTGAACTTGGAATGGCTAATTATGAAGTGGGTTTGGTCCAGAAGGGACTAATCTTTTCGCTACTCCATATCTTGGGTCGATTTCGTCTTCCGGTGGCGGAGGTTGGCGGTGCTGCGGTGGTAGTGGTGGTAGCGGTGGGCCTCGAATGTGCAAGCACGGTGAAGGTAAGTTTTTTGTGGTGGTGGTGGCGGTGGCACAATGGTGATCATAGTGGTAGTAAATGGTGGTTTCTCGCGTATTCGTGGCGGTCGCAACGGCGATTAAAAGGAGTAGTATCAGCAAATTGTTCTTCATATTTTTGTGTTGTAGAGTTTTGATTTTGTGAACGAGATGGTGATAGTGAAATTTGGACTTTTGGTTGGAGGGAGTATATATAAGAGAGGTGTTTGTGTTTGTGTTTGTGTATAAGTGTGAGATGATATGAATATGTTATGATTAGTATTTGTGTTGGAGTTGTATATATCTAGTTGTGTTTCTTGAATAAATCCAATACATGACATGTATGTGGAAAATTAATCCGTATTACATCATGTTACAAAAGTTATATTGTGCATTAAATTACGTATTGATAATTAAATTGTGCTAAGAGGATAGTTTTTGTCAAGGAATTGCAAATGATATTGGCCACAGGAAAATGTTTGGAAAATGACTAATTCTAGTATTAAAAGCAAACATAAGAATTGGTCTGGTATTTTTATACATTGTCAACAAAATTAACAGTTTAGATTAAAAAAATAATAATAATAAATAAAAATAAAAATAAAAAGTGAAGAATACATCAGATGATGTTTTTTATTTGGTTAACTATAGTTTCTGACTTTTCAACCTGACTAGTACACGAGGTTTGAACTCACCGTCACATAAGCTCAAACCAAGCAAAAACCCTTCTTCTCCAGGAGGTTGAATCGACCATTTCATGATTTTTTGCACGTAAAAAAAATTAAACTTGAGACGTCATACATTTTGATGTGATAAGCACAATTTTTTTTACCACTAGACCATCCTTAAAATAACCCATCAACTAAATTGCTTTTTGAGAAATTATGCTATTAGAACAGTTCAATTAGAAAATATGATAAATAACTTTGGAGAACTTAACATATTCCATGGGAGAATAAGATTGACAATGTGAAGTAGCTGTGAGCAGTACTGTATTTTTTTATAAAAACATTTGGCAATATAATTATGTTGTAAATATAATATGTAAAACAACTCTTAAATGATACTTCATGAATCGTTGAAAAAAGAGCACTCAAAAAAAAAAAAAAAAAAAAAAAAAAAAAAAAAAAAAAAACTAGTTGTTTGCCAAACTTGCATTATAAATCACAACGATCAATACTCACCGCTCTTAAATGTTCATAAACGCTATGCGACAAACACATCCTAAATGTTCAACTTATTATTTATATTTGTCCTAAAACAAATGTCCCTTTTTTTAAAAAGAAGACAACTTTGTATACCCTTATAATTAATTATACACCATAAATATTGCAAGTTACATGTATAATAAATAAGAATTTGGTAACAACAATTCACTGGATGTTGTTTAAGCATTTCATGTTAAAAAATTAGCATTTATTAATCTCTAAACATTTTATATTTAACATCATATACTATGTTTAAAATAATTAAAAATATATAATTATGGAATACATGAGTTAATTAAATGAGTTTTTTATATATATGGAATGCTTAAATAACACATAGCACGTTGTTGTTAGCAAATCCCAAATAAATACTCTATGAGGGTAAATATAATTTTCAGTTAAATAAAACCTGCATTAATTACAAATATCATTAATTATTTTTTTTGTTTTATGGGCACTTGAATCGGAATGAAAGGAGTAATAATAAATTTTGTTATTTTAAAGATTAAACTTACAAAGTTGTAACTTTTTGTAAAAAAATCTAGCTAATAAGATTTAAACCTCAATGAAAATCTCTAGACAACATTAATAAACATATCACCCCCAACGTTTGTGTTGATAGCCATCTAAAGAATTCTGAAACTTGAGAATATTTAAATTCGATATTGCTTTAGCACAATTTATAAGTTGTTGATTTAACAACATATAACGTACTTTTACTGTTAATCAAAATAGGACTTTTTGATTTTTACATGAAATTAAGAAACCTCCTTCAGTAATGCGTACATACATGCTAGACGTACTACCACCACCACCGCACTCTAACTTCTTTACTTATTTTGCTTGTCGTAATCTAGTCAAGCCAAGCTCTAGCTTGACAAAACTTGAGCTCAGCTCAAAAATCATAATGTAAGCTTGAGCTCGGCTCGATAGCTCAACGAGCCTGTGTTGAAATATAATCTTAACCAGGAAATAAGTCCAACGACTAATTTTGCTATTCTCTTGTTTTGCAGTTCGGCTGTTTTGAGCATTAGAGGGGTCTAGATTTCATTTCAAAAAAGTCGAAAGAGAAGAGTACAAGATGGCTGGTCAAGTGCGGAGTCAGAATATTTAAAATCTTGATCCCATAGGGTTTTTTTATAACCTGGGAGTAAATTGCAACAATCATCTTATCTTTGTGGTTTGGTCAAATTGCACGTTTCGTCCTTATGGTTCATTAAGTGCAAAAATCGTCCTTATTTTTCACTGTTTGAAATCATTTTGGTCCTTCGGCACTAACTTTTTAGAAACCACACGGACGATTTTTGCACTGGCGAAGGACTAAAATGATTCCAAACAGTACAAAATAAGGACGATTTTTGCACTTAATGAACTACAAGGACAAAACGTGCAATTTGACCAAACCACAAAGACGATTGTTGCAATTTACTCTATAACCCGGTATTCACTTTCTCTTTCAAACACACAACATTATTTATCTTTAAAGGTTTCTATTGTTATCCGGTTTAATTCATTCACATATTAAAATATGTTTTGTAATAGAACTATTATCATTTTTAGATAATAAACACATACCAGATTAGTTGTGGTGAGTTTTGGTTTTGATCATTTTGGTTGATTGTTGAATTGAGATACAATAGCTTGTGGTGTTTTAGATTGTGATTTTTTACAGCTTAAATCATCCAAGCTTGAGATCGGCTCAAGTAATATTCAAATAATGCTCGAGCACGGTTCAAAAAGCTCGAATTTATATATAAATATTATATTTGATAGTCAAAATCATCAATAAAGTAAAGAAAATACGCAATGAACTTAAGAGTAAAGAAATCATACAAAACATTCAGGAGCATTAGGGTTTAAAAAGTCTTACGATATAATTTTTATTACTATATCAATATTCACATTAGCCTTTAGGTTGTTTAGATAAATATGTATATTTTAAATATATATATATATGTACATGAAGCTCGATAAAAGCTCAAGCTCAAGCTCGAGCTATTGAAAGCTCGAGCTCGGCTAGCTATGTGTTTCGAGCTGGTTTATTGGGCTCAAGCTTGAGCTCGATAAAAGTTCGACTCGATCGAGTCAAGCTCGAACTCAAGTTGCTTGATAATAGTTTGGCTTGTTTGCAGTACATGACAAAATAATAACTTTTTAAATGGCTAACTAGGCAACTAAGAAAAGTTAGATATAATTTATTGAAATTTTAGTTTGAAAGATATACGTTTAACACAAATAAGTTTAATTGTGTGAAACATAATAATTTGTTTTACGAAATACGGTACCTCATATTATGTAGAATATTCTCAGCAAAAATAGTTGTAATATAAACAAACTTTCAAACTTACAATTATGGATAATTTTAGACTTTGAATATGAACACACTTACAATTCTCAATAATTTCAGTTTGACAATCCTAAGCTTTGTTAAGTTTTGTGTGGGGGATACGATAATTACCTCAATGTTATTTCAATATCTATATCATATACAAACAAGACTAGGGGTTGTTTGATAAAACAATAAGACTTGGCACTGAACGAATCGAAGACGCTTAATAATTCAAAGTTGATGAATCAGCAATTACGTCGTTAAAGTTACAAAACACATTAAGAGCAATGGTAACATCTTTCCTTCGTCAATTGTTTTAGGTTTCACCTCTAAGTAAATTATATAGTTTACGGTAACTCGTAAGAAACCCTTTTTTGCCTAAAATGTTGTCGTACTTTGCAAATTGTACATGCTAAAATACTACAAAACCAAAAAGAAGAAATAATAGGTAACAAAGGAACACACGAATTAATTTCTTCGTCTTTCTTTCGTCATCTTCTTTCATTTGGTAATCTATGAATAAATACCAACACGATGCATGCATCACAAAGAAATTCACAAGTTTAGGATACACGTCATATAAGTGAGGTTAAAATCAGTGTTTGATTCTATTTTGTGGGTCAAAAGACTATTTCGGGCCATATGCAAATCCTTCTTATACATATACTCGTACACAACACATGAATATTTATAAAAATACGGACATATGAAAACGTAAGCTACTTGTACAAAAATAATCATGCCAATTTACTCCCAAGTGTTGGTTGGGTTAACATCATTCTGATAGCAATCATCATATCAAAGGTTCTCAAAGCATTAAAATTTAAAAAGCTCCGCTACTTCTAAAGATTTCTTGCCTCTTGCAAAGTTTAACTCCAGATGGATAGTTCGAAGACTTTCCGCTCCAACTGCGAGGGAGTATTGGATTAGAATATTGAATAAGTTGGCCGAAGCCTGATTGTGGGCTTCGGTTCCATTAAAGTTTTAGGATTTTATCATGTAAATGTATCTATAAATATTGCATACTAATAAGAGTTATCCTCACGGGATTAAGATCATTCAACAATACAAACTTTGTATGTAGTGTCATATTTAGCAATAGCATTATCTTATCTTATTACTGTATCATCGATTATTGAATGATAGTCATTAGACTAAGATCGACATCACAAAGGACAACACACATTAAATAGAAACATGAGCTTGTATCGCTATCCATTCTTTCTTTTATTGGACCTTAATGTTCATTGATCAAATAGGAATACTTTCTTTTATTGAAAATTACTACTGATGTTAATGGATCAAAGAAGAAGATTAGAACACTGTGTTTGTTAGAATCGAAACTTGCCAAAGCTATTTTTTCTTAAAACCTTGTGATTTTTTAGAGAGTACTTTAATAGTATAACATGTTAGTTCTCGGGTGTGTCATGTGCTACATTCGATTTTAAGTCAAATTCATGGACGGACATTTTGGATGTTGGGTGCGGCACGGCGTACACTCGATTTTAAGTAATGCAATATAATTTATTTCTAAAAATGTTTCTTTTCCGTATATAAAAACTTCCGATAATATTTTTGTGTTACTTTCATTCTTTGTGGTGCAAATTTATTTTAGCAAAAAAAATGGTGCAACTTTAGTACTTGTGATAATAATAAAAACAAAAGTTATGCAACATTGTTCTAATTATCAAAATCCGTTCTAGCAGTCAATATTAAAGAAGTGTGTAATAACTTTGAAAGACTAAAAGTAAAAAAATTCCTAAAAAATTAAGGAACAAATGTTAGTAACTAAACCTCAAATCTAATTTCTCTCGTTAAAAACTAACGGTGGTATATCATGTGAAAATCATGTGACTATATTAATTAAAGCTAGGGTAGTATATAAACCAAATAACTAAATATGAGATACTATAAGGTATCAATAATACTTATTTACCTTGATCAAATTCGAGGTAGTAAAAGCATTTTGGCCATTAAGTAATAATTATTTACCAATCAAATAATTTATTTTTATCAAAAATAAATTAATTTAGCCCGTCAAAACCTTTACTAACGTTGTGATGTTCCGGCCCGATATCTTTTGTGCTTTAACGTACAAATATTTACTAACGTTTTCGTAACAAATGTCCAATTCATATGTCTTAAGATTTTGTGATATTGTATTCAGAACCAGATTTTGGGTTAATTGTTTGCAAATTTAACTAACTTATCATTTTTATAGTTTCGTGTAATGGATTTATTTTTTCCTAAAAAAAACATTTGAATTCATGTTTTTCTATGTATTTAGCTTGTGGAAAATGACCATTTTACCTCTCATACCAATATATTTATATTAATACCTAGGAGTAAAATGGTCATATGCAAAAAACACAAATTAAAAAGTTTTTTGTTTTATTAAGAGTAAAAAGAACCATTACATAGAACTATACAAAATAATAAGTTAATTAACCATAAGTTCTAACACATGTTTTACATTAAACAAATTTCTTAAACTCATTTTCCAAAGAAATTTGCATAACTTCAATTAATTTATTAGAGTGGACTGTATGACAATGAATGGCGCGTCAAATGCAAAAAAAATTGACCAATAACATGTTATTACTATACCTGCCAACATGCCATCCGTGAGCCATTGTTTTTTCAGCCAATACAATGGCTTACGCCATTTGTTCATGTGTGTGGGTGTTTTTTTTTTTTTTTATTGTGAGTGAGTTGGCACATTTGGTGAGGTATTTTGTGAGACCTACCGGTACCAATAACATGTTATTGGTATGTTATGAAGGAGTGATGTTTTAGTTACTGGTGTGTTATTAGGAGGGGATCATCTGGCGCTGAGTTGACGTACCAATAACATGTGATGATACCCAGTGGCGGAACCAGGAAAAAAGAAGGGGGGGGGGGGGGGGGGGGGGGGGGGTTGGGGGCCAATTTTTTTTTTTATAACAGCAACAAAATGCGGAAGAAAAAACTATGATCGTAATGATAAATCGAGTATTTTTACTTTGAAATGAATTATTTATAAAGCTTTGGAGTGTTAAATGTTGGGTTTTAGTTTATGGATGGAGGGCAATTTGAATTTTGTGTGGAGGGCACTTTCGAGAAAAGGTAAAAAATAAATAAATAAAAAATAAATAAAATACACTAAAATCTCGACCTTTTCAGCTGTCATGGGAGGCACTTGCCCCCATTCTTACTAACTAGACCTGTCCCCGATGATACCCACCACTCTTAGAGCAAGGGGTGCGGTCACTTTCCATTTGTGCCATTTGCATGCCATTTCTACGTGGCAAGGAAAATGGCATGCCATTTCGCATGTTACCACATCACACCCTTTGTGCCATTTGAAATGTGACTGAATTCACATTGCGTCATTTCATATTTCTTTAATTAAATTTTGTTATTGGGTTTGTGTTTTAATTGGGTATGGCAGGGCCCAAAAAGTGAGAAACAACACGTATGAGGGAGAGGTATTTTGAATGTGTGAATGTAAAATGTGAAATGCTGGTGTGAAGCTGATTTGACACAACGATATGAGAAATGGCATGTGACGACACCCGGAAAGCCAAATTGTATGTCATTTAGTTTGACCACGCCAACTTGATTTTCTTTATAAACTGTTTGAAGTACACATCAGAGAACTTTCAAATTCTAAAGGGGCCATAGACTTCCCCGGAAGATCTGTCCTTGAGTGCATGTGTAGCAGTATTTATTAACGAGCTGCTATCTTAACAACGCAAGTAAGCATATTAGTCAATCATATGGGGTAGACAATGACTCAGCAACAAGCTTAGAAAAGGAAACACGAATAATGTGTTAATATTTTGGCTGTATTCTAAGGGCATCCACTATAAGAGGTTCATGAAAAGGTTTATAAAATTTGAAGAGGTTTATAAATTGAGTCACCATAGTGAGGGGAGGTTTATGATGACATGGAATGAAATAGGTCTAAGTTTATAGACCTTTTCATTGCAACTAAATATATGCAATTCATTTAATACCTCATTAAATTATAAAGTTTTAACAAGTTTAACCATAGTGATAATAGGTTTATAAAATGAGAAATTTAAGAGCATATGACATGGAAATTTTATAAACCTTTTCAAAAGGTTTACCATAGGAGATGCTCTAAGGATTTATATATGAAAAACAAAAGTTACAAAATTTTGGTATGGAGCAATTGACAACTATATAACCGGAGCCAGGCACAAATATAACCGGAACCAGACACTAATAGAGTTAAAAAATAGATTAAAATGAAGATTTCATTAAAACGATAAATAAATGAACATATTACCTTCTAATTAGTGATTCTAGGATCTCCTATAGCAAAAAAAAAGGCTTACGTACGCCCTCATTTTTAACATTAATAAGTTCTTCTTTCTCTATAGCACAAGTTAAAGCGCCGTTAAACTAATCATCACCCATCTGATTACGCAAATCAGTTTTAATGAGCTTCATTTTAGAAAAACATCTTTCAACCGTAGCGGTAGCAACAGGCAAGACTAAAGCCAACTTCAACAACCGATAAACCAAATGATGAGATGTATTCTTTTTCTTATCCACCATCCTCTTTGCAAGTTTGGCAATACTATCCAAGTTAGCGAAATCATTATCATTACGCATGATCTGATAATAGACTCCAAGTTCCGTAGGAAGGCTTAACCTTTCCTTATAAGTAAAATCACGCGGATACATCTAACTAAGTTTCACTAACTTTGATATGCTAAATTCTGAAAATGAATCATGTGGAGTCAACGCCGTTATCGGGCGGAAGCTTTCTTTTTAGATAACTCCCAATCTTAGCCTACAATAAACAAACTACAAATTTTAGCCCACAATTTCATATCACTATTACATGATTATTAATCTTAACAATTGGTGAAGAATAAAAATTCGCAGTTAAAAAAAAAACAAAAAAAAACAAAAAAAACCTTCATTTTCATAAGCTCTTTTAACTAGTGCAAGAAAGACCAAAGAATGACTTAATATCCCAAATGATTAGACTATTAATTTCAAACAACCAATCAAAATAGGGAAAAAATTAAAAGATATAATAAAACAAATGAAAAGATGTATGCTACGACTTCGAGAATCGAGTTACGAACCTGTTTC
This sequence comes from Chrysanthemum seticuspe, assembly GCA_019973895.1. Lineage (NCBI taxonomy): Eukaryota > Viridiplantae > Streptophyta > Magnoliopsida > Asterales > Asteraceae > Chrysanthemum > Chrysanthemum seticuspe. The sequence goes on from BPTQ01000009.1 coordinate 42,567,287, forward strand.
ATTGGCGGTGACTTTCGGTTCTATTGTGGATTTTGCAAATTGTTAGTATTATGAATAAACTTGTTTAATTAATAAACCTTTTCATTTTTGGGCAATTGGGCTTGTGCTTTAATTTATCAAACTTGTTTTATCTTTGGGTTTTTGTCATATTAGGGCTTTTACAAAATTTCATATTTATTTTTTAATTGTAAAATACTAGAGACATATTTTGATGCACCGGGTGCATTTAAGATACATTTAGAAAAAGTCTATAATTTTTTTAAAAATTAACATTATATCGAAAAAATCCATGGGGTGCACGTGCACCCACGGGCACCCCCTGGCTCCATCCCTGATAGGCAAAACAATGTTTAAATCCACTTAACAACATATTTAGTAAAAAGGTTTGTCGAATGAGTTTCCTCATGCACCGGTTAGAATGTATTAATCAAACACAAACTTTTCTTTTCGATTAAAAAATGCATTTAATACACATTAATTAAAGTGAAAAATTACCTTAATTAAATGTTATTTTTAATTAATGTAAATCAAATTTCCATGTTTAAATGTATAAAACAATGTTTAGATGACATTTGTTAGACAATCCCTTAATAAAATGCTCGTTCACATCGTGAAAGATGACAATATCATAAATTTTTATAAAAAATACTAAAGTCTAACAAATTATGTACACATTTAACCAACCACTCCTTTTATTTTTATAATTGCATATCAACGCTAGTACGGTATAACTAGATGTTTTAAGTTAACATACAAGAGAAGAAGGAGAAAGTACAAAAGCCACAAACCCAACCTAGCAACTGCGTGAAAACTGAAAAGTTGAAGAGAAAACACACAATACAAAACTAATGTTGTAAAAATGGTAACAAACACACAACAAACTTCTTTTACACCCAGCCAACCACCCCTTGGTGTATCTTTTATTATAACAATTCAAGAAGATAAGTCTCCAAACGAATGCTTACCAAACAATACAAAAGATAAGATTGATCTCTACTAGGTAGAAATAAATCAACCCTCACTACAATGTCACTCAAATCACTCAAACCACAAAGATCAAATAAATAGATTGATCTTCAAAATGATACAAGACTAATAGATATCAAAGTGATATCAAGACTAAGAGAAACAAAGACTGTATGCGTAAAACGAGAGAGAATGAGTGAGATATCAAGAACAAGAGTGAAACCCTAGATCATGATAAAGAGTATATATAGGCTGAAGTTCCACATTAGCCCTCCAACTTATCAACTCTTCTCAAACTGCAACTAAACTTCAACTTAGAGAAATAGAAGTCTTCAACTTGTCATCTTTAGCCCCTGAACTTCCAACATCCCCTCTCAAGTTGATAGACTTCAACTTTGAGCAACTTCGTCAATCTTTGCATGCTTGCCTCCATTATGAGACCCTGCAAACATGTCAACCAAACCAAGTTTTCTGCATAACACACTATGTTGTTTTTGACCAAGACACTTTGTAAACAAATCTGCAGTCTGCATACTAGTATGAATTTTAACAGTTTTAATCACACCTGCAGATACCTTTTCCCTTACCAAATGTACATCCAACTCAAAATGCTTAGTTTTCTCATGGAAAACTGGGTTAGCAACAATCTGTATAGCAGCACTATTGTCACAATAAACATCCACACGCAACAAGCCTTTAATACCAAGACTACTCAACAAATTGCTCAACCAATTAACTTCACAAGTGGTAGAAGCTAAGCTTCTATATTCAGCTTCTGCTGAACTTCTAGACAAAGTAGACTGTTTCTTACTTTTCCAGGAAATAAGAGAATCTCCCAGAAAAACACAAAAACCAGTAACAGACCTTCTAGTAGAACCACTATTGAATTGCAAACCAGAACCAGGAGAACCTTTAAGATATTTCAACACTCTCAAAACAGCTTTAAGATGTGATTGTAAAGGCTTATGCATATGTTGACTAAGGCAATAAACAACATAACTAATATCAGGTCTAGTATTAGTCAAATAAACCAACTTACCAACAAGTTTTTGATAATTAGTTATATTGTACAAAACCTTATCATTATCACCCTCAATGCAGTTTAAAACAGAATTCTCAGGCAAAGGACTATCAACAGGTTTAGCAGCTAACAACCCATACTCATGTAACAATTCCATACAATACTTCCTTTGAGTCATACACACACCTTTTTCATTTTTCAATACTTCAATGCCAAGAAAATACTTCAACTCACCCAAGTCCTTAATCATGAACTTGGTACTCAAAAACAGTTTTAACTTATTAATCTCAGTTTCATTGTTACAAGTTATGACAATATCATCAACATACACAAGTAAAGCAACAAACATATCATTTTTCTGCTTAATATATAGAGAGTAATCAAACTTGCTTTGAACAAAGCCATGCTCAACCAAGGCAGTGGTAAGCTTAGCATTCCACTGTCTTGGAGCTTGCTTAAGACCATACAGAGACTTATTAAGTTTGCATACTTTATTGTCATCACCACCATTAAACCCTTTAGGTAAAACCATATAAACATCTTCATCTAAATCACCATAAAGAAAAGCATTGTTCACATCCAGTTGATATAATGATCAATTCATATTAACAGCAATACTAATCAAGCATCTAACAGTAACCATTTTCACAACTGGGCTAAAAGTTTCATCATAATCAAAGCCTTCTCTTTGATTGAAACCTTTTGCAACCAACCTAGCCTTGTATCTATCAATTTCTCCTGAAGACTTATATTTTATTTTCCAAATCCACTTATATCATATGGCATGTCTACCAATAGGCAAAGTACACTCAGTCCATGTGTTATTTCTATTTAAAGGCTCAATTTCATTATTCATAGCTTCAGACCAGTTAGGGTCTTTAACAGCTTCCTCATAACTTTTAGGTTCAACAGACTTATTTAAAGTTGAAGCAAAACATGTATTACTTCTGTTAAGACCACCATAACACACATACTTCTCAATACCATATTTAACCTTAGAATTCATCACATAATCATTAAACCTAACAGGAGTTCTAGTCTCCCTATTAGACCTTCTTACAACAAGTGTCTGCATATCATCATTACCAAGATTAGACTGAGTTGTTATGTTTTCGGAGTTTTGTTCAGGAATGGGACTGCCCTCAGACCAGTATTGGTCACCAATATGGGTTGCAAAATGCTCACCTTCATGATGCAAATGAGTAGTATATGTGTCTACTGCATCATAAGGATATGGAAAACTACCATCCTCAACTGGTGAATCTCCCCTTCATCATTGGGACTTTGTGACAACTCGTAATTTCAGGTCATTTTACAAACTTTAAAATCTACTATTCATCTCGGGAATTTACTATTCATCGGTTACTATTCATCATTTTACTATTCATTGTTTTTTAAGTCGATTTGATATTCTGAGAACGTATTTCAAAATTCTACTATTCACGAAACACTATTCATTCCGGAGAAAAATCACTATTCATGCTTCACTATTTATCATTTATCGTAAACTAGGTTTACGAGTATCAAATACGCGTAACTGTAAGGGTTTAGCTGCGTATTCATGGAACATCATTGAGAACATTTCATATAGACTAGAGTTAGTCTACATATCATCAGTAACATCATTTTCATATTAGTTCATGCATGGGTTTGTATATTCCATTAACGTATATTTATTTATTAAATGAACGCTATCGCACGATCATTTATTTTGATCAATTGATCCGACACTTCTGACAAATTGTCCTTATATATTTCTATACTCATTTTAATGCTATAAAAATTATATTATTAGTTTATTTGATGTTTTTAATTTATTTAGTACATATATATATATATATATATATATATATATATATATATATATATATATATTCACGACGGTTTACATGAGTTCGATTCGGTAATTATTTATTCACCCAACACTTGCGAGGAATGCATTTCTATAATACTTATGACTTCGATATATTTTATTTTGTTCACTTCCTTTAGGCACCCTCGTGTTATGAACATACTATCAACCTACACTTTTATTTAACGTCAAATAAATTTCAATGATATGCTCAAATTATTTTAAAATAGTTAGTGTCACCCAAAATTAAAAACTTTACGTTTTTACGTTGGCATCTTCATATCAAAATTAATATGAAGTATATTGATAAGTTTTAATATTTTTGTAAGTATTACATTTTTATGTTACCCCGGTTTTAGGTTACACGACTTAAAACCTAACGTTTGCAATTATCGGTATCAAAACAACACACTTTAAACTATGTAGCATATAAAATTTACATAGCACTAACATTATCTAACCATATCACTAACGTTATTTAATCATAACAATTTCTCATAGCATATAAAATTTACATGTAGTACTATGGATTCCTTGTTAAGAAAACAATTTCACACATTTACATGTATGTAAACGTGATCCTCTATCAGGCAAAGTGGACAACAAATGACTAAGTAGTCATTTACTACATGTCTAGATCGCTCACACGTGTACATACTTGGAGACTAATATGAGTTGAAGTCTTTTACTTCAATTCACAGTGGAGACCAACGAGTATCATAATAGACAAAAAAAAAAAAAAAAAGAAATATATAGTACCGTATTATTTTCAGAATGTATTCAACTAAAGTTTGATCTTCATCTTTCAAATCGGGAACTTATCAGAAGGTCATCGGTAGACACGTGTTCGTTAGGTTTCTAGGTTGTACTTTGGTCATTTTCGTTTTCAAGCTCGTTATCTACTTTCGTTAAGGTGAGTTCTATAGCCCCTACTTTTATAAGTTTTGAATTACTTTTGGGGGAGATACATGCTCAACTATTTGCTTTATTTTAACTTCTACATATTACTGTGAGTTTCATACCCCCACTTTCTATTACTTAATTGTTTTATTAAACTCTTTGGGGGAGATACATGCTCAACTACTATCATGACAATCACGATTATTTGCAAACTATGTGTTTATCTGAACTGAATGTTTAGTCATACGAAGTAATAGTATTGCCATACTTAGAGTTTTTATATCATAGACCATTGAGCTAACTGACTTGGTATGATCACGATCTAACGGACTTGGATAATGCTGAGCTAACGGACTTCGTATAATGTTGAAGTAACGGACTTGGTACAATCATGAACTAACGGACTTGGAACTATTTGAAACTATACTATATTATGTGCTATATCAATTGACTATTGATACATTAAGTTATGTACTATTATGTGAATTCATTTGACAACATGTGCTTGAACATAAACTATAACATTTTGAGCAATGGGTTGTAAACACACAAGTTGCAAGTTTTGTATGGGCGAAACTTGGAACTGAGTGAATTTGCAATGCCTTTGCTGCATGAACGTTCTTTAAAGGTTTTTCATGACAACACAAACTCTATGAACTCACTCAACCTTTGTGTTGACACTTTTAGCATGTTTTATCTCAGGTATAAAGGCATACACTTCATGGCATGCATGTGGACTTATCATAGAGTCGTGGTGACGACGCGTCTCACATGGGATTTATGCACTTTAAAAACATCGTTTGGCTTGTATCAAACTTATTTCCGTACATGTTGACTATCATTTGGGACCTATACTTTGTAAACTCTGATTATTTTATTCAATCAAACGATATATTTTTTTAAACGACACTTTAGGTCGTTCAATATAATTGTAACTGTGATGCTATGACAGTCATCCCCCAGGTATTCTATTCCGCTGTAAAACAGGTAATTTGAGGGTGTGACAGATTGGCATCAGAGCAATGGTTATAGAGAACTAGGTTGCATCATTGACCATAGACTATAACTACATCATCATAGCATCTCATCATTTCATCATAAGTGCATATTCACTATACATGCGGTTTCATACGTACATTTTGCGAGTTATTTGCTTTCATTTCTAATCGATTGTCACATAGATGTCTTCAGATACCCATTCCATTATCCTTTTTCTTCAGACTCCAACGTGGAGAATGCCTTGACATTCCCTACCACAATTTTAACATCAGTTGACTCAGCACCGATAACATCAGATGCTGAGACTGAACCCTTTGAGGAGGACGAAGTTGCACCTACACCACCACTATCACCATCGATTCGTCGTAGGAACAAGGCAGTTCCTATCATTCTGCTGGGACAGATCATACCATTTGGTAGGACTTATAGGCTTAGTACTAATGGACCTATTAGGATGCTTACTGCAAGGAAGAGAGTACATTCTCTTACCCTCATTGTTAGATCACCTGCTACTCATGTACTACAACCACCATCAGCTACTCATACCGTTATTAGTCGTCCAATAGTGCATACTCCATCTTTACCTCTGAAACGTCGCGAGACAACACGAAAAAGGGTAGTATTTCATTCACCATCATCACCATCATTTCCTAACTCACCACCAGGATTTCCATCATCATCATCATCGTCATCATTTTCATCATCATTATCATCTAGAGCACCATTCGTACCATCACATCTCATAGACACTACTCATACATCTTACTTGCAGCTTGGGAAGGGTGCATGGTTTGACACACCATTACCATCTATCACTAAGACTACAGACACTACACCATCTTATAGGTTTGAGGACGGTGAGAGTTTCAGAGCTGCTGCTGCTCCTACACTTGAGACATGATTAGACCATCAACAAGAACATATAATAAGTACATTTCTATCTAATGTAATCTTTATCTTTATTATCTCCACGGTAATCACAACCTTTGTTTATTTCATTCCCTATTCCAATTGCCCAATTTTCAATAATTTCGCAACCATATACCACTATCTTACTAGGGATTAGGCCAACTTTATTCTTGACCAATTAGGAGACTATTACCATTCTATGAGGTTCTCCCATGTATCCTACAAATCATTCAACAAATTTTATTTCAAGTTATTTTGCTACCACTTCATGAAATTATTTCCCATAATTTCATTCCAAGCTATTTTACTACCATCTTAGGAAAATTGTTTCACAGAGTTCTAAAACAAGTTGTTTTGTTACCACCCTATAAATTGATTTTCAGTCATTCTATCAACTATTTACTGTTTGATAAACCACTCGTTGTGAAATATTCTCATCTATCGTACTTTATTTTCCTTTCTGATTTGTTATCACTTACAAAAATTTTTACTTCTTTTACTTTAACTGCCATTTTAACGACATGGTTTAAATCTATTCAAACATTGAGAGTTATAACAACTAAACCAATTATACATAGCCTAGCTAACTATGTCTAATTCTGGAGGGATCATGTTATGTTGGGAGCAGTTACTTATAAATCTTAGTGCATACAAAAATTTTCACATATTCCTAAAAGTCAAAGTGATACTCATGGGAGATTCTTCCAATATTTTCTCTATCGCGATGTTTTATACACTCTTAATCCTAGATAGCCGTAACGACACTTCTTCATGTCTTCTCTCTTCGTTATTCATCACAAACCCTAAACCTGATAAACCAACACGAACTGAATTCAGGGACTGAATTCCTTTTTGGGTGGACGAATGTGACAACTCGTAATTTCAGGCCATTTTACAAACTTTAAAATTTACTATTCATCAGTTACTATTCATCATTTTACTATTCATTGTTTTCGAAGTCGATTTGATATTCTGAGAACGTATTTCAAAATTCTACTATTCACGAAACACTATTCATTCCCGGAGAAAAATCACTATTCATGCTTCACTATTTATCATTTATCGTAAACTAGGTTTACGAGTATCAAATACGCGTAACCGTAAGGGTTTAGCTGCGTATTCATGGAACATCATTGAGAACATTTCATATAGACTAGAGTTAGTCTACATATCATCAGTAACATCATTTTCATATTAGTTCATGCATGGGTTTGTATATTCCATTAATGTATATTTATTTATTAAATGAACGCTATCGCACGATCATTTATTTTGATCAATTGATCCGACACTTCTGACAAATTGTCCTAATATATTTTTATACTCATTTTAATGCTATAAAAATTATATTATTAGTTTATTTGATGTTTTTAATTTATTTAGTACACATATTGTTATATATATATATATATATATATATATATATATATATATATATATATATATATATATATATATATATATATATATATATATATATATATATATATATATATATATATACACACGACGGTTTACATGAGTTCGATTCGGTAATTATTTATTCACCAACACTTGCGAGGAATGCATTTCTATAATACTTATGACTTCGATATATTTTATTTTGTTCACTTCCTTTAGACACCCTCTGATTATTTTATTCAATCAAACGATGTATTTTTTTAAACGACACTTTAGGTCGTTCAATATAATTGTAACTGTGATGCTATGACAGTCAACCCCCAGGTATTCTATTCCGCTGTAAAACAGGTAATTTGGGGGTGTGACAGACTTTGAGACTTTGGACTATCAAAAAACTTCAAGTGATCTACTTCACTTGCACTCTCTGCATCAGTAAGATCACAAGTTTTCATTTTAAGTGGAAAAATATATTCATATAACTTTACATCTCTTGCAAAAAACACATTTCTAGTATCCAAGCTTAAAAGTTTATATGCTTTTTAGTAGTAGAAAAATCTAAAAGAACTCATTTTTCAGACCTATAAGACATTTTATCATGATTATTTAAAATAGTGGAAAAACAAAGACAGCCAAAAGACCTCAAATGGGAAAGATTAGGTTTCTTTTTATATAACAACTCATAGGGACATTTACCATGCAAGACAGATGATGGCAGCCTGTTTATAAGATATACATCAGTTAGAACACAATCAGACCAAAACTTTAAAGGAATCCCTTGAAACATAAGACTCCTTGCAACGTTGAGCAAGTGTCTATGTTTCCTCTCAGTAATACCATTTTGCTGAGGTGTGTGAGCACATGAAGTTTGGTGAATAATACCAAGATCAGAAAACATATCATGCATTTTCTTATTAACAAATTCACTTCCATTATCAGATTTTACAACTTGAATTTTTAGATCAAACTGATTTAAAATCAAGTGAATGAAAGAACAGAAAACACCAAACACTTCATCCTTAGTTTTAACTAAGTAAACCCATACAACTCTAGAAAAATCATCAATTATAGTTAGAAAATATTTGTATCCTTCTCTGCTTGTAACCCTGTAAGGACCCCATAAGTCAAGATGAACAAGGTCACCAATATTCTGTGACTTATGATCAGACAAGGGAAAAGGTTCCCTAATCTGTTTATCCCTGTGACAGGTTTCACAAACAGAAATAACAGAATTCTTGGAAATACCAAGATCTTTTTGAAGAACAGATAGAACTGGATCAACAGGGTGACCCAGTCTATTATGCCAAGTAAGTTTAGACACATTATAAGACATAACCATATTGCACTTACCTAAAGACAGATTAGGCTGCATGTCAAACAAATAAATACCATCAGACTGACTACCAGTGCCTAGAAAAATCTCCCTTTTCAAATCCTGAATATAACATTTATCTTCATCAAAACCAACAAATAATTTGCTATCTCTGATAAGCTTATTGACAGATAACAGACTCACACAATATCCAGGAACAACCAAACATCATAAAGAGTAACATTATTGGTCAATTTTAAATTTCCAACATGACTAATAGAGGCAAGAGTCCCATTGGGATGGCCAACAGTGATTTTAAGACTGGTAATATCCACAACATTGGTCATACCAATGGTGGAAACAGTCAGGTGTTGATTGGCACCTGAGTCTATAATCCAACCCAAAAAGATAGTGTTAACAGCCAGACTAGAATTAGTATAAAAATATCTAGAAAAGTTAACATTGAACTAGACATTCCCATTAAAGAAAGAAGCTCTACCTGCCATATTAGCATGTATGATTCCGGAAGGAGTTTCACTAATCAAGGACAATAACTTTTTCATCTGCTCAGAGGTAAAACCAGAAGAATTGCTAGTAGATGAAGGAGTATTCTTATTCTCAGTCCGCTTAACATCAGTATTAGCATTATAGTTTTGTTTATAACCATTTTGCTTTTTAACAGGATTATTATTCTTAACAAAACCAGGAGGAAATCAAATTATTTCATAGCATCTGTCAATAGTGTGTCCAATTTTACCACAGTTTTTACAGTTCAGGTTAGGATTAGGACCTCTATTAGCAGAATTAGAATTAGAATTGGTACCTCTAGTGTTATTATTGTTATTAAACATTCTTCTATTGATATTAAAAGACTTAGCAGCAAAAGAAGAAGCAATAAGTTTAGATTCATAAACACTAGAGGACTCAGGAATCCCTCTGTGGGACTCCTCCCTAGACACAACAACATAATCATCCTTGACCTCAGGAAGAGGATCTCTAGTTAACAATGCAGTTTTCACAGGTTGATAACAATCATCAAGACCCATAAGAAATTGCATCAGCTTCATCAACTGCTGATGCAAAACTAACTCAGTGCTAGCCTCACAAGTACACTTATGCTCACAAGTACATTTAGGCAATTTAGTTAAGGAATCAAACTCTCTCCATAAAGAATTAAGCCTATGATAATAATCAGCAACAGAACTACCACCTTGTTTAACAGAATTAATCTTTTGCAATAGATTATATATATCACAGAACCATCAACTTTATCATATGTTTCTTTTAATTCTTTCCATACAGATGCAGCATTTTCAGAATAGACCAATCCCATATAAACATCATGAGAAACATAATTCATAATCCAAGTCAAAACGATAGCATTACATCTATCCCATTGAGCAGATAAAACATCACTAGTAGCAAATGACTCCTTAAGACAAGTACCATCAACAAAGCTATATTTATTCCTACCTTGCAAAGCTAATTTCATAGCACCAAACCAGATTCTATAATTTTCAGTCCCAAGAAGTTTAAATGGAATAAGAGCAGTACCACTATTATCATTAGTTTGAATATGAAGAGGATTACCAGCATCAAAATTACTAATTAAGACTTCAGAATTACTACCACTAGGATCACCAATAGTCATAATAACAAAAAAATTTAACAAATAACAAGAACAAACAGAAACAACACAAGCAACAACTTCCAAGACTGCCCAAATCCTATCCTCCTTCGACTTAGACTCAACAAGAAACTAAATAACAAAGATAAATGAGTAAAGAAACACAACTCACACCCAAGAACAACAACAAACTAGCCAGAAGACTAGGGACAGCCAGAGCAGGTATTCGTACCAATCACGTTGGCAGATCAAGATGTCAACTGTCCCGTTTGCACCTTCTAAACTAAGTTAGTGTTGTCTTACAGAAAAGATAATACTTATAGCGCTATAATGAATGAAAGAACCAAACACAACCACACTAGATTCACTTAGTCTAGTGTAATTGTAACCAAGAATGGGCCCAAGAACACCAGGGAAGAATATCCCCAAAAACCAGAAATTAGGGTTTCAAGAAACCCTAACCAAGAATCCCACAAGAATCACCAGATCTAGCCTGATTAGACTAAATCAACAACGGTCGTTAAGAAAAGAGCCTCAATTAACCAATAACACCGTCAATTGCAAAAAACCCCAAATATCCTTCGAAACCCTAGAAACCCTAGAATCTCAAAACCACCAGATCAGAACCGTGAGCTCTGATACCATGTGTGATAACCCGTACTTTCAGGTCATTTCTCGACACAATTCATGTCTCATTATTTCAACATTTATAGTAAACTTGGTTTACTTGTTTCAAATTCGCGTAACCTTAAAGGTTTAGCGGCGAATTCATGATCATAACATCACGTACATTTCATATGGACTATGATTAGTCTACATTTCATTGACATCATGTGCATCTCATTAGTACATTCACGACATTTCATTTCACATTCAACGCGTAATTTTTATATTTAATAATCTTTATCGCGTGAGTTATTATTTTGAATATTTAACCCGTTACTTTCAAAAATGATCCCGATGTATTTTTAAACTTACATTTAGTTCATAAAAACTATATTTTAGTTTTTCCTAGTGTTTCAAATTTATTTGGTACATAACTCGTTAAAGTTTAATTATTACGACGATTTTCTTAAAAATTACACGATAATTATTTTATCACCCAAATTTCACAAGGAAAGTATTTTTTTCAATTTTTATTATCTCATTACAATCTATTTTGACCTATCAAAAACTTACTTGTACAAAAAAAGTCACAAATATCTACAATTTACTTACATTTTCTTACCAAATTATACAAATTATATACAAATGTATATACATACACAATTTAAAAAAAAAAAGATATTTTTGCCAAATCCCTCCCCCTTGGCCGACCAAGGGGAGGGTGGCATTTATTGGGTGGGTGAAAAATTTCTTTGATAGTATAGATTCATACTCAAACTTCACTTCACACATTTCAACTTATTCATTCTCAATTATTTCAAGTGTTAGCAAGTTTTTCTCTCTTCTTTTTGGCTTCTCAAAACCGGTCATAACATCAAGACACAAGGGATCAAAAATTTTTGCAAGATCAAGTCATTTACAATCTAGTATATACTCTTTATTTGGTTTTGAAATAAAAACCAAGGGTATTTAAGTTTAATCCTTGTTACTTTCACCTCATCACTTTCACTAGTAAGCATGTTTTTATCATTTTCATGTTTCCTTTTCATTTTCATATGTTTCTTTTCATTTTTGGAGCTAGTATGCATGATATGTTGTTTATACCATTTTTCTTGAATTATTGAGTTATATATACATATTGGTCATCCTATAAATATTCCCATGGTATTCTTTGGTCTTGATGGTGATTAGGAACCCATGACACCCTAAGAAGGTGTATGGTAGGATTAGATTAGCTTTGGAGTTGATTTGAAGGGATTAGAATAGGTTTTGTCCGAGAAAAACTATTTTCGATAACTATATATTTATGTTCTGTCCTTATTTCGAATTTCTGGAAAAACCTACTGTTGGTACGAAACTTTGGCCTTGATATTTAGAAAATATACTTTAAAACGAATCCGTGGCTTTTTGAACGGATAAAAACGGAGTTAAAACGAAGAAGTTATGGATTTTACAAGTTTAACGACGATATATACATTTTCAGAAAAATTTCAGCAAACTATTTATTTTGGAGAAGTATTTTGGAGAACAAAATGTTTTGGAGAACTAATTTTTGGAGAACTAAGATTTTGGAGAACTAATTTTTGGAGAACAAACTTTTGGA
>BPTQ01000009.1:42585957-42616449 GCA_019973895.1 Chrysanthemum seticuspe
AAAACTAGGGAACACAGAACTACAATACTGGCCAAAACTCTTCGGTTTTTCTTCTCTCTTTTTGAACGATTGTGAACTTTATTAACTCTTACTTATTCAACTTTACACACTTCACTTCAAACTCATACTTAGATATGATAGTTTCTTTAAAAAGTGGGTGGGTTATTTACGGTGGGAGGGGAACCAGCCGGTTCCCCCTCCCTAAACCGTTTTTATAGAAAAAAAAAAATTTAACACATACATATATGTAAACATATATTAAACATATTAAACCATTCTTTTACATTCATTTAACATCTATAAACACTGAAAAAAACATGTTCATTCAAAAACTATCCAGTTTTATCTAACATTACTCTATTATTTTTAACTTTTTTTATGAAAGGAACACTTTAAACCCACTATTTTATTAATAGCACATTAAAAATTCTATTACACGATAATTATTTTATCACCCAAATTTCACAAGGAAAGTATTTTTTTCAATTTTTATTATCTCATTACAATCTATTTTGACCTATCAAAAACTTACTTGTACAAAAAAAGTCACAAATATCTACAATTTACTTACATTTTCTTACCAAATTATACAAATTATATACAAATGTATATACATACACAATTTAAAAAAAAAAAAGATATTTTTGCCAAATCCCTCCCCCTTGGCCGACCAAGGGGAGGGTGGCATTTATTGGGTGGGTGAAAAATTTCTTTGATAGTATAGATTCATACTCAAACTTCACTTCACACATTTCAACTTATTCATTCTCAATTATTTCAAGTGTTAGCAAGTTTTTCTCTCTTCTTTTTGGCTTCTCAAAACCGGTCATAACATCAAGACACAAGGGATCAAAAAGTTTTGCAAGATCAAGTCATTTACAATCTAGTATATACTCTTTATTTGGTTTTGAAATAAAAACCAAGGGTATTTAAGTTTAATCCTTGTTACTTTCACCTCATCACTTTCACTAGTAAGCATGTTTTTATCATTTTCATGTTTCCTTTTCATTTTCATATGTTTCTTTTCATTTTTGGAGCTAGTATGCATGATATGTTGTTTATACCATTTTTCTTGAATTATTGAGTTATATATACATATTGGTCATCCTATAAATATTCCCATGGTATTCTTTGGTCTTGATGGTGATTAGGAACCCATGACACCCTAAGAAGGTGTATGGTAGGATTAGATTAGCTTTGGAGTTGATTTGAAGGGATTAGAATAGGTTTTGTCCGAGAAAAACTATTTTCGATAACTATATATTTATGTTCTGTCCTTATTTCGAATTTCTGGAAAAACCTACTGTTGGTACGAAACTTTGGCCTTGATATTTAGAAAATATACTTTAAAACGAATCCGTGGCTTTTTGAACGGATAAAAACGGAGTTAAAACGAAGAAGTTATGGATTTTACAAGTTTAACGACGATATATACATTTTCAGAAAAATTTCAGCAAACTATTTATTTTGGAGAAGTATTTTGGAGAACAAAATGTTTTGGAGAACTAATTTTTGGAGAACAAACGTTTGGAGAACTAAGATTTTGGAGAACTAATTTTTGGAGAACAAACTTTTGGAGAACTAAGATTTTGGAGAACTAATTTTTGGAGAACAAACTTTTGGAGAACTAAGATTTTGGAGAACTAATTTTTGGAGAACAAACTTTTGGAGAACTAAAGATTTTGGAGAACTAATTTTTGGAGAACAAACTTTTGGAGAACTAAGATTTTGGAGAACTAATTTTTGGAGAACAAACTTTTGGAGAACTACTTTTGGAGAAGAAAAGGTTTTTGGAGAACTAAAGTTTGGAGAGTTAAAATCATTTGGAGAACTAAAATAATTGGAAGCTAAAAGATTTGGAGAACAAAATGATTGGAGAACAAATATAGAGTACATTTCTTATAAAAGTTACAATTTCACTATAAATCATTATAAAACCATTGTAGGATGACATTTTGACGTAAAAACATGTAAAGTCATTTTGGATTGGTCAAGACGTCAAAAGAGTATTTTTCGACGATAAGTAATATTTTCAAAACTCGTAAATGGTATAAATGACATACGTAGTGCATGCATGCATAACATTACATTGCAACTCATAACATATCATATCATTCGTAATAGGTCCCGGTTGACGCATTACATTAAACCTCGGTGTACTCACTTTTGCCATTATTCCAGTTTATCCAAGTGAGTTTTCATAGCCCCGTCGTACACTTTTAATTATTTTCAAACCTACGGGGGAGAATACATTGCACAACATTTTTATTACGATACCAAGTACATTAAATTCATTACATTGCTTAAGTTACCACATTGCCAATTGAAAGTCCCCAGTACTTGAACATGAACCGTTAATCTTTGAAGCGAGGATGAGTGGATAGATCTATCGAGGGTGACGCCTCCATCCGAGTTGGTGAATCCCAACTTGTCATACGGATGCATTTCATTTGATCACATTACGGAGTTGTCTGGCAAACACTCTGCAGGGGCATACATTATGTACAGTCTAGTTTCGGGGTCATGGGCTTATTGCAATTGTAACATTTTTACGTGACTTGATTGTCATGCATGGTCTATACTTGTGTAGTCGTATAAAACATTTACCTAAACCTATGATTTCTCACCAACATTATTGTTGACCGTTTTTAGCAATGTATTTTCAGGTAACTGAGGCATTACCATCACGACATGGTTTAGGGACCTACATTTTGAGTCGCGGCGTCGACTTACATTATGTACATTATGGCACTTTATTTAAAAACATCGTTTGGACTTGTAACATATTTGTATTTTGCAAACTTTGTAAACCTTTTGGGACCGATGTTGTACTCTGATTGTTTTTATGAAATATCCAACGATGTGATTTTAAAAACGACACTTTAGGTCGTTCAATATAACTGTGATGTGGTGCTATGACAGTCAAATCCCCAGGAATTCCATTCCGCTGCAAAACAGGTAAATTGGGGGTGTGACACCATGTAAAAATGGTAACAAACACACAACAAACTTCTTTTATATGCAACCAACCACCCCTTGGTGTATCTTTTATTATAACAATTCAAGAAGATAAGTCTCCAAACGGATGCTTACCAAACAATACAAAAGACAAGATTTATCTCTACTAGGTAGACACCAATCAACCCTCACTACAATATCACTCAAATCACTCAAACCACAAAGATCAAATAAAAAGATTGATCTTCAGAATGATACAAGACTAACAGATATCAAAGTGATATCAAGACTAAGAGAAACAAAGATTGTATGTGTAAAACGAGAGAAAATGAGTGAGATATCAAGAACAAGTGTGAAACCCTAGATCAGGATGAAGAGTATACATAGGCTGAAGTTCCACATTAGCCCTCCAACTTATCAACTCTTCTCAAACTGCAACTAAACTTCAAGTTAGAGAAATAGAAGTCTTCATCTTGTCATCTTTAGTCCCTGAACTTCCAACAAATGTGTTGTTTGTTTATTTAAAGGTTGTGAATCTGAATTTGATTCGTACAACTGAATCTGAATCTGAAACGTAAATGTTTGAATCTGAAACGTAAATGTTTGAATCTGAATTAAATGATATTGTTTATTTTTACTTTTTAAATGTCTGAATGATATAAGTACAAATCCGTTTTATTCTTATAAAACTTAAATGTGTGTAAACATTAAATTGAGCATTTGAGTACAAATCAGTTTTATTCTTATAAAACTTAAACTTTTATTCTACACCAAAACCTCATGTCACCAAACACCCTAACCAGTAGCCTTGCCATCAAAATTTTGGCTTAGAGCAATCACAGATTCAATAATTAATCTGTTGGCATTTGATAGTCACAACGTAAAGTAAGAGTGTAAACAAGCCGAGTCGAGTTGGAGCTTGCCAAAGCTCAAGCCAACTCATTAAATTTTTCAAAAGCTCAAACTCGACTCGTTTTGAGCTTTATGTTTGTAACTCGAGCTCGACTCATAATATATATTACAAGTTTGGGCTTGATTGTGTTTTGTGATGTGTGCAAACAAAATTAAGCTTGACTCGAGCTCGATGCATTGAGCGTGCTAGGTTTGAGTTTGTTTATATTATGTATACACAAGTACACATTTATACATATCCATACTATATATAATATATACACCAAGGCTCGTTTAAGCTCACGGGTATAATCGAGTTTAAAAGCTCGTTTAAGCTTGCAAGTATAATCGAGCTTTAGGTATTGTGCTCTGACACAAACTCGAACCCGCTTACTTAATATGTCCCAAATTATGTTCACGTTGAACTTAATTAAGCTAGGTTTGTTTCAAGTTTTTATTGAGTCAGTCTTAAAAATCTGTACATATGACAACTTTTGATTCAATAAAAATTGTATTTCTACCAGTTCAATCACTACGTTTTTCCAAGAAAACATCTCTAAGTAGTCTAGACGTCTAGTAGTCAATCACTTTGAATCTTTATAAGATGTCGTATGTTCAAACCTTATTAGAGACATTTTAAAGTGACGGAAAAAAAACTAACAGACAAAACGAAAATTATTCAAGTAAAAGAATTACAATCCAAAAAAATATGAACAAAAAAAATTTGGCCCATTTTCTTTTTTTGCCTTTGCAAGTTTTTTAGTTTGGCTCCGGTACAACCGTACAATATTACCTTTTTGAATTTTTCTAACTTGTACCCTAAAAACACATATTAAAGAAGGTTTTACAGTTTAGGTGTCATCTTCTGAATAGTCAGTAAATGTTGTGAGACCTAATACTAGAAGATAATAAGAATTGATCAGTGGCTGCTAGCGATTCAGAAGATGACATTCAGGCTATAAGAATCTCTTTAAAATGTACCCGGGACACAAGTTAAGAAAAAAAGTGAATTACCAAAAAAGACTAATACACAATCCTTTTTACAAGAATGAACCAAAATTCAGCATATTACAAAAACAGACCATCGTTTTATGAGCCCCACAATTTTCTTATTAGTGTCACTTTCATAAAATATGTCACTTTTTTACTCAAGCCTACGTAGGTGATCAACTGACCACACACCTAATATAAAACATCATATTCAATTATATAAAGTCATCTTCTTCCAAAAAATACCATCTTCTTCTTTCATCATAAAACATTTACAGTATATAAAACCTTTATGGCTATGGCTACATCTTCATTATCTTTCATCCTAAAACATTTACTGTATGTAAAACCTCGCCTAGTCCACGCCTAGCCCACACCCCCACGCCCAGAACCTCGCCTAGCCCACGCCCAGAACCCCACGCCCAGGCCCTCGCCTCGCCTCTTGCCCAAGCCACGCTTTACTGGCTAGCCTCTCGCCCAGGACACGCCCAGGAATTCTTTATACACATGTACGGTTTAAAAACGATTATCGTAGGAATCTAACGTATCATATTGAAAAGTTCATTTTAGAAAAATGTATAGGCGAGATTTATATTTGTAAAGTAGCAGTAGAAACAGTTCGTTTAAGAAATTTTCTCTAATAAAAACCCAACTTTTTTAATACTCCGTATACTATACCAATACAATTCGACAAAATTTTATAAACTCAGTACTATATTTAACCGTACAACCAATCTATGCATCCAAAAATCCAACCAATCTCCACAAACCACATCTCCACTTCACTTTTGTCTTCGAATACGACAAACCAACAAACCTTAACCAAACACCCCCCTAAAAAATCAACCTTAAACTCCACTCAAAAACACAATCTCATAAAAAAATTCAACAAAACTAATCAGACCATCATCTTCAAATTCACAAACCATGAATCCAATCCTCATATTCATCATCATCACATTGTCATCAATCTCAGCGACACAAATTTCAGTCACTAAAACCAACAATAATTCAGTCAGTATAGCCTGGTCACAAGTTGACTCACCTTCAAAACTCGACTGGCTTGGCATCTACTCACCACCCAGTTCGTCTTTACGTGACTACATAGGGTACCTTTACTTGAACACCTCGCCCGGATGGGAATCCGGGTCGGGTCGGGTAGAGCTTCCTCTGGTCAACTTGAGATCCGGGTACAAGTTTCGGGTGTTTAGATGGTTGGAGTCAGAGATCATACCGACCAAAATGGATCATGATCATAACCCTTTGCCTCAGCCCAAGCATTTGTTGGCAGAAAGTGAGGAAGTAAAAGTCGGGTCGGGTCAGGGGTCGGGTGGTGGGTCGGATCAGGTGCATTTGGCTTTGACGGGTCGGGTGGGTGAGATGAGGGTGATGTTTGTGAGTGGTGATGGGAGGGAGAGGTTTGTGAGATATGGGTTGGATTCGGGTCGGATGGGTCGGGTCGTGCGGTGTGGGGTTGGAAGGTATGAGAGGGAGGATATGTGTGATAAACCGGCGAATAGTAGTTTAGGATGGAGGGATCCCGGGTTTATACATGATGGGGTTATGGTGGATTTGGAGCCCGGGAAGCGGTACTTTTATGAGGTAATATGTTATTTTGGATTGTTTTGTGTTGTTTAAGGTTATGTTTGGTGTAAATGTAGTTGAAGTTGATAACTTGTTATATGCTAATGATTGGTTTTAAGAGGGGGAGTATGTCGGTTTGGTAATAGAAAGTAGTTTGTTAGACGCAAGGAACTGCTAGCATAGCGCACATGTCCCATTTTTTAGACCTTGTTATGAATATGACTGATGAAGTGCTATTAAGGTTGATCATTCTTTCAAAAGTTCATACTTAGGAGTGTGTGCTTAATGTGTTTTGACACAAACGATAAGCAGTTTTGAGGGTTTTTGGGATTGCATTTAAACTGCTGATCTATTTATTTCTTGATGGAATAAGCATTTTTGAATAATCTGGTAACCAAAAGGATAAGCAGTTCTAATAAGTCATCCCAAAAGCCCCCTTGATGGAAATTGTTCGAATATGGGTGTTTGGCATTGCACTATGAAAGTGATATTATGAAATATACGAGAAGTTGAAAGTTTAATATCGGGTTTTGTTTCTCGAGTATTAGGCGTAGAACCAACGATTCCCACATTCTCTCATAGTTTGCTGACTTGCTCATTGCGTTGGTTTAAGATGAGAAATTAGATTCTATGCTTATCTTATGTTCTTCGCAAATTTTTGGCTCTTCATTGCGTATGAATTTTCATTTCAGTCAATTTAATATTACTAGCGAGATATCAGGTTTTTAAAAAACTTAAGAATTTGGCCAACTGTCTTGTTCAGTTAGGTGCATAGTTAGAATGTTCTTTGCACGTGAAACTGATATTTATCCCTCTTTTTTTGGACGCGGCCTTTCAATTCACACGAGAATGAGAGTGAGAATGGTTCCCTTTAATAATTTACATTCTCTGCTTTCTTTCTTTTTTTGAAGAATGAAAATCAATGGGTGAGATTGGCATGGTAAGCCCATGTTTCCATTCTTTGTATCCAACAAACACGGGAAAATATTCCCCTTTTCTTTCTCGCATTCCCTTTCCATTGTACCAAACATGCCCTAACTGACCACAGCCTTTCAGCTGATGTAGATTTTAGCAACACACTTCATTTATGAATGTACCATAATTAAATTTTTGTCTATTTTTATTTTTTAGATGCTGCCTAGCAAACACACATTACTTTTTAGATGAATTTGGGCATTATTAACTTGACTGTTTATGAAAAAGGCGATTGATAGCACAGATTCATTGCTTATTTAAGTGCTTATCTGCTTTCTTTCAGATGAGCTTGTTGAAACTTTGGATAAAACTACTAATCTGTTTATTTTGGAGCAAATAAGCACTTAAAAATAAGTAGGTTGATGCCTGATTATTTATTAAGCAGATAACCAGTTTGGAATAAGTAATCCCAAACTAACCATTAGTATCCAACTTATAGTCAAGTTTGTCTGAAATTTTCTGTCTGCTTGTTAGTAATACTTATACATTTTGATATAACAGGTGGGAAGTGATGCAGACGGTTGGAGTAAAACTTTCACCTTCGTTTCACCAGATGATAATTCAGGTGAAACAATAGCATTCTTATATGGAGACATGGGAACGACAACACCATACACCACCTACATAAGAACACAAGACGAAAGCGTTTCAACCATTAAATGGATCGCACGTGACATTGAAGCACTAGGTGATAAACCTGCTCTAATTTCCCATATAGGAGATATAAGCTACGCGCGTGGTCACTCATGGATATGGGACCATTTCTTTAACCAAATAGAGCCTGTGGCTTCGCAAGTCCCTTACCATGTTTGTATGGGGAATCACGAATATGATTGGCCGATGCAACCATGGAAACCAGACTGGGCTATGTATCTTTTTGGGAAAGACGGGGGTGGTGAATGTGGGGTACCATATAGTTTGAAATTCAACATGCCAGGGAACTCGTCGGAATCGACCGGGTCAAGGGCCCCAGCGACCCGAAACCTATACTACTCGTTTGATTTCGGTGTTGTTCATTTTGTGTATATGTCAACCGAAACGAATTTTTTAAAAGGGAGTAAACAATACAATTTCTTGAAGAAGGATTTGGAGTCGGTTGACCGCGTCAAAACGCCTTTTGTCGTGTTTCAAGGTCATAGACCAATGTACACTACAAGCAACGAGGAGCGGGACCGCCCGATAAGGGAGAAAATGCTCGAGCATTTGGAACCTTTGTTGGTGGACAACAATGTAACCATGGCCCTATGGGGCCATGTTCATAGGTACGAACGTTTTTGTCCTATAAAAAATTACACTTGCGGGAGTGGGCCTGTACATGTAGTAATTGGGATGGCGGGCGCGGAGTGGCAACCTACTTGGGAGCCGAGATCTAACCACCCAGACATGCCAGTATTCCCACAACCGGCCCGCTCAATATACAGAGGTGGTGAGTTTGGGTATACCAGACTCACTGCAAACAAAGAGAGGCTAACATTAACTTACATCGGAAACCATGATGGAGAGGTTCATGACGCACTGGAGATCTTGGCATCCGGGGAAGTCGTAAATGGTAAGATTACTAATGTAATCGCTAACGACGGTACAGACAACAACAACGGAAAAGATACAGAAAGGAAAACATTAGTTTTGTGGTACATTAAAGGTGTTGGCGTTTTATTATTTAGTCTTATAGCAGGTTATATTCTTGGACTCATGTCTCGCGCAAAGAAAGAAGTTGTCACAAATAAGGAATGGACTCCAGTCAAGACAACCGAAGAAGCATAATTCTTTGGTATAGCTTTTTCTTTTTTGCTTGTTTGTACCTAAGTTATAGTCTTATAGATTATAGATACAGGTTTAGGATAAAACAGTTTTGATTTGTTAACATTGTTAATGTTGCATACAATATTGTTACGACATATGTGTAGATATATAATCGTTGTACCGTATTAATAAAGTGTGGTTTTTAGTTTTGAGGCATAAATGTGATGAAAGCTTCTTCCTTTATGCTGCTAACTCAATTAGCAGTAGGCTATGTCATGCTCAAATGGTAACAATATCGTTAGTTTCAAAGACTAAGCTCTTGGTTAATTTTCCGCGATTCAGTGTCCCTGGCAAATGTCTTGTTCGTTACATAATTGTGTTACTGGATGTTCAACTTTTCAATCATCATTTCGGGATGGTCATTTCGCTTGTTCTTTGAACTCTGTACTATATTTGACCGACAACCAATCTATGCATCCAAATATTCAACCAATCTCCACAGGACCACATCTCACCTTTCACTTTTTTCTTCGAAGACGACAAACCAACAAACCTTAACCATACACCCCTCTAAAATATCAACCTTAAACTCCACTCAAAACACAAATCCATCAAATTTTTCATCAGACCACCATCTTCAAAATCCTCACAAACCATGAATCCAAACACCCTCATATTCATCATCATCATCATCACATTTTCATCAAAAATCTCAGCGACACAAATTTCAGTCACTAAAACCAACAATAATTCAGTCAGTATAGCCTGGTCACAAGTTGACTCACCTTCAAAACTCGACTGGCTTGGTATCTACTCACCACCCAGTTCGTCTTTACGTGACTACATAGGGTACCTTTACTTGAACACCTCGCCCGGTTGGGAATCCGGGTCGGGTCGGGTCGAGCTCCCTTTGGTCAACTTGAGATCCGGGTACAAGTTTCGGGTGTTTAGATGGAGTGAGTCTGAGATCATACCGACCAAAATGGATCATGATCATAACCCTTTGCCTCAGCCCAAGCATTTGTTGGCAGAAAGTGAGGAGATAAAAGTCGGGTCGGGTCATGGGTCGGATCAGGTGCATTTGGCTTTGACGGGTCGGGTGGGTGAGATGCGGGTGATGTTTGTGAGTGGTGATGGGAGGGAGAGGTTTGTGAGATATGGGTTGGATTCGGGTCGGATGGGTCGGGTCGTGGGGTGTGGGGTTGGAAGGTATGAGAGGGAGGATATGTGTGATAAACCCGCGAATAGTAGTTTAGGATGGAGGGATCCCGGGTTTATACATGATGGGGTTATGGTGGATTTGGAGCCCGGAAAGAGGTACTTTTACGAGGTAACATGTTTTTTCGGATTGTGTTGTTAATGGTCGTGTTTGGTGTAAATGTAGTTGAGTTTGATTAGTTGTTATATGCTAATGATAGGTTTTCGGGCATAGAATCTAAAGGGAGTCGTGTATAGTTGGTAATAGAAAGTAGTTTGTTAGACGTAAGGAACTAGTAGTATAGAGCACATGCCCGTTTCTTTATGAGGGACACTTCCCATTTTGAGTTTTGTAGTTAGGGTGTGTCTTGGATTGCTTTCCGAAAATGGTTATCCACTAATTGTGTTTTTTGATGGAGTCGAGAAAAGTTATGTCATTCAAAGTTTTAAACTGCTTATCTGATTAATTGATGATGACGTCAGCAGCTTTGAACGTTTAGAGTTGCTTATTCCAAACTCGTTGTCGTCTGATTTTGCGAAAAGCATTAGCAATTTTAATTGGCAACCCAAAATACCCGTCATCTGCTATGTAATTTGATTATGTGTCATAATCTTGGATAATTAGTTTAGGAGCAGCTCTAGCAGGATGATTCTAATGGTTTCTGATTTTCACAGTATTAAACAACATAAATTAGTTCAAACACCATCTCTTCTTTTGTTACAGCTGGTTATTTTAGCTGATTATCCCTATCACAAAATCATTTACAAAATGCAATGTCAAACACCCTTAGAACTTTAATATAAAATCAAACACTTCTAGCCCCTCAATGATAATCACTTGTTAATTGTCTCCCCTTCATGGACTATCTGGCTTTGTTACAGAACCGAAGGGGCATATGAACTTTTATTAGTACGTCAGGCCATCGGGGTAAGCCTTTTGTTGATTTTGTATTTAACTATTAATGTACCCTTATAGTCCATTGAACAATCTTCGTATTACAGCATGCTGGATTTGAACTTTTAGGTTTTTGATACGGTGTTATTTTTTAACGTATGCACTTTAATGGCTAGAAAGCCAGGACTTGAAGGTGCCTGTTAGCCGACTCGTGCAAGTTGTAATTGATCAAAATATGTGATCTCAAAAGAATTTGAAAGATTTAAAACCACAACTGAGTCGAGTTACGATACATGGGGTTCTGTTTCTTGATTTGGGGCTTTGAAACAAAAACGTTTACAGTCTTACATAGTTTGCTTGATGGCATTTTCAAGCTACGGTAGTGAGATATAAGCTTTTCAAAGCTTAAGAATTTGGTGAACTGTCTTGTTCAGTTATGTGCATAGCTAGAGTAGATACAAAGCATAAAAATTGTTCCATTTGCAAAACTAATCTGAGTCATTTTATTGCCCCCAGCCGTTTCTATAGCAGACGTGGATTTTAGCAACGAACACTTCCTTTATGAATGTATCATAATGAATTTTTATTTTCCATTTTCGATGCTACCTAGCAAATTACCTTTTACTTTGGAGATGAATTTGTGCATTGTTAAGTTGACTGGTCGTAAAGAGGCTAGTAAATTGTAATAGCACAGATTCACTGTTGTAACGTTAATACAATTTTGTTTAGAGGGTGTATGCGATTACTTATTAAAGGGCTTATTTGCTTTTTTTCAAGACTGAATAGCAGTTTTGAATGGCTTTGATAAAACTAATGTATCTGTTTATTTTGGAGCAAATAAGCACTTATATATAAGTAGGTTGATGCCTGATTATTCTTTAAGCAGATAACCGGTTTGGAATAAGCAAATCCTAATCAGCCCATTAGCATCCAACTTATAGTCAAGTTTTTCTGAAATTTTCTGTCTGCTCATTAGTAATGCTTTTACGATTTGATATAACAGGTGGGAAGTGATGCAGACGGTTGGAGTAAAACTTTCACCTTCGTTTCACCAGACGCCAATTCAGGTGAAACAATAGCATTCTTATACGGAGACATGGGAACGACAACACCATACACTACCTACATAAGAACACAAGACGAAAGCGTTTCAACCATAAAATGGATCGCACGTGACATTGAAGCACTAGGTGATAAACCTGCTTTAATTTCCCATATAGGAGATATAAGCTACGCGCGTGGTCACTCGTGGATATGGGACCATTTCTTTAACCAAATCGAGCCCGTGGCTTCGAAAGTCCCTTACCATGTTTGTATGGGGAATCACGAATATGATTGGCCGATGCAACCTTGGAAACCAGACTGGGCTATGTATCTTTTTGGGAAAGACGGGGGTGGTGAATGTGGGGTACCATATAGTTTAAAATTCAACATGCCCGGGAACTCGTCAGAACCGACCGGGTCACGGGCCCCAGCGACCCGAAACCTATACTACTCGTTTGATTTCGGGGTTGTTCATTTTGTGTATATGTCGACTGAAACGAATTTCTTAAAAGGGAGTAAACAATACGATTTCTTAAAGAAGGATTTGGAGTCAGTTGACCGTGTCAAAACGCCTTTTGTCGTGTTTCAAGGTCATAGACCAATGTACACTACAAGCAACGAGGAGCGGGACCACCCGATCAGGGAGAAAATGCTCGAGCATTTGGAACCCTTGTTGGTGGACAATAATGTAACTATGGCTCTCTGGGGCCATGTTCATAGGTACGAACGTTTTTGTCCAATAAAAAATTACACTTGTGGGAGTGGGCCAGTCCATGTAGTAATTGGGATGGCCGGCGCAGAGTGGCAAACCACTTGGGAGCCGAGATCTAACCACCCAGACATGCCAGTATTCCCACAACCAGCCTTCTCAATATACCGAGGTGGTGAGTTTGGGTACACCAGACTCACTGCAAACAAAGAGAGGCTAACATTAACTTACATCGGAAACCATGATGGAGACGTTCATGACGCAGTGGAGATCATGGCATCTGGGGAAGTCGTAAATGGTAAGATTACTAATGTAATCGCTAACGATGGTAAAGACAGCAACAACGGAAAGGGTACAGAAAGGAAAACATCAGTTTTGTGGTACATTAAAGGTGCTGGTGTTTTATTATTTAGTCTTATAGCAGGTTATATTCTTGGACTCATGTCTCGCGCAAAGAAAGAAGTTGTCACAGATAAGGAATGGACTCCGGTCAAGACATCTGAAGAAGCATAATTCTCTGGTATAGCTTTTTTTGCTTGTTTGTACCTAAGTTATAGTCTTATAGATTATAGATATAGGTTAAGGATAAAAACAGTTTTGATTTGTTTACTTTGTCAATGTTGTATATGATACTCTAACGACAATATGTGTAGATATATATTCGATGTGTACCGTATGAATAAAAGGTTGTGGTTTTTGACTTTTGAGGCAGAAGGTGCGATGAAAGCTTCTTCCTTTATGCTGCTAACTCAATTAGCAGTGGGTTATATGTCATGCTCAAATGGTAACGACATCATTAGTTTCAAAGACTGATTCAGTGTCCCTAGCAAATGTCTCGTTCGTTATCTAACTGTGTTACTAGATGTTCAACTTTTAATCATCCTTTCGGGATGGTCATTTCACTTGTTCTTTAAGCGAGACTTTTACCTGTTTTGAATATCTTACTACCTTCAAGTAAATGTATGATTGTCTGTATAAATGATTACAATAGTAATTAAAGATTATGCATGGCCCAATATGTTTAATTAGTTGACTAGCCCACCTTAGTTATCTTATGCTTCAAACTATGTATCCTATTTATTATGACTTAAAGCAAATTATTCATCAGGAAGTTTTATCAAATCTAATATGGTATCTATTCATTTCAACTTATTATAAAGAGTTGTTTTTAATATAATGAGATAGATGGAGTTATTAGAGGAATACATTATCTCAAATAAATCATGAGGAAATAAACAACAATTTTATAGTATTTTTACAAGTTCTTAAAATGATTTCTTGATCATCATAGTTAAGTACTGATCTTTGCTTGTCAATTCATTATGGTGAAATTTCTTAAAATCTTTGAAGTTGTTTTCTTTGATTCTTGATTTTCACGATAGGGTTTCGTGTGGAAAGTGATAAGTTGATTAGTTAAATGCAATACATTTTACTTAAAAAATCAACCAAGTCATCATTCTTTGACAGTTATTTTTCTTTTTTTCCTCCTTAAGTGATACTCGAGAACACAAACTTTTTTGTTTCACTCTATTTTTTTCTTTACTTTACTTCCTTAACTAATATTCGAGAATACAATGTTAAGTTTATTTGTATATAACTGATATCAAATTTTGCAGGTTGGCATCTTCATGGCATTGTATGTTATCACTAGATGAGACGAGGCAGTCTTCCGCCGAACCATTTACTAGAAGTACTCCAACATATTATCTTCTGTTGCGCTTATACCGGTTAATGTATATAATATATATCTTTATGCAGAGTTAGGATCAAATAAGAAGAATAATTAAAATAAGAATGATAAGAAGAAACCACAACCACACATTTTAGATGCACCTAAAAAAGTGGATGCATGTCCCTTCAAATTTTCCCTCCTTATTTAAAATGTGTGGCTAAAATTACATCTTACCCTTCTTATTTTAATTAATCTTCTTACTAGATCATTTCCCTCTTTATGCAAATCTAATTAGTAGACCTATGGAATCTTTAACACAGCTAAAAATGTACAAGTACCCTTGCTACAGGTACTTTATTATTGATATAATAAAGTTTCTTTCGTGTTTCCATCAACATCTTAATGAACTTGATAATATAAGCTTCTTCTATTTAAGATATGACAGCATTCTATCTCTTTCAAAGATGAGTTTTGTGGATGTCATTTGATAGTTAACAAGTAACATCAACTGATAATGCAAACAACTTACTAGAAACAAGTGCAAACAAAAGAATGAAGAAAAAAAAAAGGAGAGAGACAGATGGCCATTTGTGCATGTTTTCGTAAACCGGGAGGGGTCGTGGCCCTCTCAAAAACTTTAGCCATAAATACATTTTTAACACTGATACTTTGTAGTGGTAAACATTATTAGTACGAAAGTTAAATAAAAATGTAAATTCGCTCCCCATAAAACAAATACATTACAGTTTAGCCGTTTTAATCAAACTTGTCAAGTTCCGTCTATAATCCATATAACCCTATACTAAAATCTGCAAATTCTTTTGCATGTATTCTCGCTGCATACTTGTGCAATCAACTTTTTTTTTATTATCTCATACCGCCCGTGTTGAACATGGGTTCTAATTAGGGGTGTTCATGGGTTGGGTAATATCCGAATAAACCGAAAACCGAAACCGAACCGAACCGAAAATAACCGAACCGAACTCGTAACCGAACCGAGTTTGCCAAAACCGAACCGAACCGAAATAAAAGTTCGGTTTTCGGTTCGGTTATGGTTTTAGCAATCCAAACCGAAAACCGAATTTAAATAAATATATATATTTTTTATATATTTATATAAAAAAAAATATATTAAAACTCTTTTATAATATATATATAATATTTTTGAAGCTTGAAAATTATTTTTTTTCAAAAAATATATATAAATAAATGAATAAATTATTAAATTTGGGTAATTCGGGTTATTCGGTTCGGTTTTCGGTTATTGGGAGTTCGGTTTTCGGTTCGGTTTAGTCAAATTTGAATTCGGTTCGGTTCGGTTTTCGGTTATACACAGAAAAAAATTAACCGAACAAACCGATAACCGAACCGATGAACACCCCTAGTTCTAATCTAGTGTATATGTAATTATGTAAATGAAACATTTATAGGTTTTATCCAATTATATTTAACCAAAGTTGTAGTTATGGGCTTATAGGCCATGGATTTGAGGGCCTAAAAGAGGAAGAACCATTTAGGGCTTTAGGCTCTATTGTATACTTTTTTCAATCTATATATTGATCACTTTATGATTTAGTATTGTATACTTTTTTTTGCTTTTTGTACGGAGAAGAAATAATTGGGTCGTAACCAATTGTGTTAACGAGTTAATGTGTGCTTTTTTGGCATGAAATGACCAATGAACAAAATAATAATCACATGATTTAGTGGGTAGTTCAATAAGGGTGGAGTTGTGGGTGAAGTCAAATCCGTCATAAAACAAGTGTCTCTTTCGGTAATGGCATACAATTTTACGAAAGTATTAGGATTTTAATGTGTTTTTAATTTGTAAATGTTTAGAGTGGTTGTAATTTGGAAGTTAGACATATATTTTAAGACAAATTAAAGTAGTAAGATGAACAGTTTTTTTTTTTTTTTTTTGGACGGGTGAAGAGTATTTTTTGATTTCTTACTTATCGATATTTAATTTTTAACTTATTTATGCTATATAGTTAAAAGAAATAAAAAAACTTATTTCTATTAGGATAACTTGTCTTCGGTTAAAATTGTAAGAAGTTCACTAGTGGTTTACCACTCACAACCGTGACGCGTCAGTTTGTGTGTTAGTTGTGCTACCTCAACGTTACATCATCACTTTCCATATTGACACACCCCTGCCAATAGTGGTGTGTTTATTTTTATATCACTACACAATATACCCCACAAAACAAATAAACAAAAAACACTCACACAAAACACAAATGGGACCCGCACCATCTCGTCCCTTGCTCGTCGCCAAACCGAAAACCCCCAACTGACGCACCACCGACGAGGTGGTGCCATCAGTGTCACAAAACCGACGAGACCGTCGGCGCTGGTCTAGCATCCCAGATGTCACCTTTGGTTAAAATACGTTACAAATGAATTATTTCTAGAATCTAGGATGTTGACAAGTAGTAGGAAAACACAACCAAATTGTTCATATTCGGATGTCAGTTTTGATTCTTGAAATCATGTGATCCAATAATTCCTTATATATTAATCACAAATAGTATTCACGAGTATGGGAACCCGCGCGATGCAGCGGGATTGGCTTCAAAGGACTTACTTTGTAGCGACACTTAAACCTTAGTGACTAATTTTGCCAATTTGCTATAGTTAGCAATTAATTCTACAGGACTTACTTTGCAACGTCGCTTAAACCTTAGGGACTATTTTTGCCAGATTGCTATAGATAGCAATTAATGCTGTAGGACTTATTTTGCAGCACCACTTAAACATCAGGGACTATTTCTGCCAACTTGGGAAAGTTTGCAATTAATGTTTGCTACAGGACTTACCAGGACTAACTTTGCAACGACAGTTAAACCTCAGGGACTGTTTTTGTCAAGTTGTGAAACTTTGCATTTAATGTTTGCTTGTTACTGTTTTCTTCCCTGGTATTTAGTATATACGAGTGTGGAACCCGCGCGATGCAGCGGGATTGGATTCAAAGGACTTACTTTGTAGTGACACTTAAACCTTAGGGACTAATTTTGCCAAGTTTCTATAGTTAGCAATTAATTCTACATGACTTACTTTGCAACGTCGCTTAAACTTTAGGGACTATTTTTTCCAGATTGCTATAGATAGCAATTAATGCTGTAGGACTTATTTTGCAGCGCCACTTAAACATCAGGGACTATTTCTGCCAACTTGAAAGTTTGCAATTAATGTTTGCTACAGGACTTACCTTGCAACGACGCTTAAACCTTAGGGACTATTTTTGCCAGATTGCTATAGATAGCAATTAATGTTAAAGGACTTACTTTGCAGCGCCACTTAAACCTCATGGACTATTTCTGCCAAGTTGGAAAAGTTTGCATTTAATGCCTTTGCTTGTTACTGTTTTCTTCCCCGACATTTAGTATATATATTAATTTTGAGTATTCAACCAACTAATATTCTCTAGTGGAATCAAGTAGTATTAGCCTTTTAGGTACCACGGAGTGGCTCTCGGGTAGGGGGCGGGTTCATGAACCCGAACGGCTACACCGTTCCGCCCTGCTCGGGTTCGTGTCTCGGGTTGGATTTGCGAGCTGTGAAGCCGAAGAAGACCGTTGGAAAATAAAGACGTTGGGGAGCGTTTGGTTGCATAAACGGCTAGTAGCCGAATAAAAAAAAAAAAAAAAAAAAAAAAAAAACTTTTCTTCCTATTTAACACCCTTTTACATTTCAAAAAACATAATTACCTTTTAACATATCAAAAAAAAAAAAAAAAACACACACACTAAATAATCTCTCCAAAAAAATGCTACCGATTCTTCCGATTACGTTGTTCTTCTTCGTCTGACGAGATATCCACGGGTAGCTCGTTGCAAAATATGCTTCAACTAGCGGCTCAGTATTATGAAGAGACGGCAAGCTCTAGCCGAACTAGCGTAAATCGTCATCGGGATATAGGTCTTGAAACTTTAGAGAATGATTGGTTCGTTGAAATACCAAAGTACAACGACGAGTACTTTAAAAAAAAATTCGAATGGAGAAAAGCCTGTTTTTGCAAATAGTGGGTGACATTGAAGCGAGATACCCATATTTTCAAGAAGGCTACGATGCGCGATTTCAAAAAAGTTTCACGGCGAAACAAAAAATCACATCGGCTGTTAGGCAACTCGCAACCGGCAATCCGCCCGATGAGTATGACGAATATTTATGCATGTCTCAAAGAACGGGACGTGAAAGTCTTGATAATTTTTGTAAGGCCATCATTGAGTTGTACGGTCGGGAGTACCTACGTAGGCCGACAACACATGACCTTGCTCGCATTTTCCAGGCCCATGAAGCGAAGCATCACCTCCCTGGGATGCTTGGTAGCCTTGACTGTACACACGTCAGATGGAAAAATTGTCCTAGACATTTGAGAGGGCAATATACGAGAGGTGACTATGGTGTTCCCACTATTATGCTTGAAGTCACGGCGTCACAAGATATGTGGATTTGGCATGCTTTTTTTGGTCCACCGGGGTCAAACAACGATATCAACGTATTGAATCAGTCTGACTTGTATCTTACAGCTCGAAATGGAACGGCGATGAGTAGTTCATTCCACGTGAATGGACGCTTTTACAAACGCGGCTACTATTTGGCAGATGGAATCTATCCTAAGTGGTCCACACTTGTTAAAGCATACCCGTATCCAAACGACCCAAAGGAAAAGAGATTTACGAAGTTACAAGAGGGAGCGAGAAAGGATGTCGAGCGAGCTTTTGGTGCTCTCAAAGGAAAATGGAAAATTCTTGATCGACCACTCAGAGCTATGACCAAAGCAAAAATTGCCAATCAGGTTCATGCGTGTGTTATTTTGCATAATATGGTTATAAAACGCGAGGGGAGGGCAATCTCACTGGTTCATATAATGGATCCGCCGGTCCAGCCAGTGTTCGACGACAGTGTGATAGCGGAGTTACTAGACGAATTTCTCCATGACCGTCTTCGATATGATCTCACGGAGCACGTAGCACGTGAAGACTTGCCGCATCTCGATGATTAATAGCTTTTTTTTTTTTTTACTTTAATCTAGTTATTTTTAAGTATTATGTTATGTTTTTTTTTATATAAGTATTATGTAATGTTTTTTTTTTTTTTTTTTTTTTTTTTTTTTTTTTTTTTTAATGAAATGGTATGTTTTTATTTTAAATATTGTATGTGATTTTATGTATTTAAAAAAAAAAATGGAATTCGGGTACTAGGGTACCACTCCCACTTGTTAGGGTAGTGTTAGGGTAGTATTGGGGTAGTTTTGAGTTGGAAGGTTTTTATTGGATAGAGGTGACGTGACACCCTTAAGGTATTAGGGTTCAAAACTTCCACTCCCTCCCCCTTAGGGGTCGATCTTAATTTCGATCTTTCAGTAATGATTATAAAGCAATCAGAATCACTATAGAAATGAAAAAAAGAAGTTAACACATCTAAAATGTGCTTCTTATTTTTTTAAAAATATTCCTAAACGCTATTGTAAGTTCTCATCATAGCATACCAACACTTTTGTATGATAATTTACATTGTTAACTTTTTGGCAAAAATAGTATTGGTCAAATGTTCAAACCTCGTTAAATGTATATATTTGGAGATGGCTATGGAAAAGTTATAAACAATGTTGGGATTAACATAGTGAGTTAACGTACATCTGAGTCGAAAAGACCTGTCGCATTACCTGAACAGAAAAAAACCTCGTCCAATTATGAGACAAAAATAGATGCATAGTTATAACTTTCTAGATTAGGTATCAATATAGGCATATATAGCCGTTGCATAGTTCGTCATTTTACAGCATTTTCTAATTGTAGACATATAACTTTCTAGATTAGGTATGTATATTCATCGACAATATTTCTAGATTAGTTATGTATATAAGTATATTACTATATTCATCGGCATGATAGTTAATTAAACATTTTTGTCGTTGTGACTTATTTAATAAATTTTTAACTTTTATATCAATTTTATATATAAGGTCCTACCGTCCTACGGTTGTAGTCGATACACTAGTTGACTATTCTATAATAAGTGTTCACTTATAATATAGACAAAGTTTTAAGAAATTTCATTATCTTCACTTTCCAGCAATCAAATATCATATCTTTCTATTAAAACCTTTTATCACAGATTGAAATGCAATGTAGATATTTATTTTAGAACATCTCAAAATAACAATAAACAATGTAAATAATTATTATGAAAGGGAAGAAGTAATATTTCTAGGTTCCTACATCTTGGTAACTAGGTGTGATGGATCCATGGGGTAAGGGGAATGCATTTTGTGGGACAAGTTTATCTCTAATTGATGGTCATTATTAGAGATATATGGAGCAATTACTTGCTTAATGATCGGTTTATTTTACACTGTAAATATATGCTTAATCAATAGTTATAAGATAATGTCATTACATCTTAGTTTTTATAAAACAAAATCTTAATTTTATTTAAGATATGATCATTATATGTGTGCGTATCCGGAGTACAAAATAATAAAGGAACGACTTTCATTTTTTGTACCATTCTTTTTTGTTCTTTTTGAATAGAGATACACAATTTAATTTTAAAAAACTAGAAGATTACATGTGCACAAAGACGACATCGTATAGTATCGTTAATTCTATTTATTTATTTCTTGTATATATGTATGTGTTAGGTAAATGACAATGAATAAAGTTATTTGTTTACATTGTAATTAAATATTTAAACATTTAATAAATTGTATTGATTTTAACAGTAAGAACATTTTAATCTAAAAATATTACTTATTTTTTTGAGTTTTTTTAGTTTTAAACAAACGTGCTTTCACTTGTGGTATAGATAGTAGTTTTACTAAGGGAGATGATTTGTACACATTGTGTTTTGATTTGCACACTCTAATGTGCATCTGTTAAAGCACAATATATATACAGTACAACTGTTTAATGCACAATTTTGAGTGTCCAAATCAATTTTTGGAGTGTACAAATCATTTCCCTTTTACTAATGATCATAGTTTATCCAAAATCACTAACGTGCTTTTCTTGACCAGATTACTTATTACTACATCCGTCTCAAAATAAGTGTCCAGTTTGATTTTTTAAAGTCAAATTGGTTCAACTTTGACCTTATATATTTTTGCGGGTGTTATATAATATTTGATGCAAAATATATGAATGGATTGAGTTTTAAGTTTATTTTTCATTGGTATAATTTTTTCATCAAGTATTATATAATAGAAAAAATATATTTTAGATTAAAGTTAAACCAATTTGACTCTAAAAATCAAACCACACACTTATTTTGAAACGAAAGAAGTAGTAATTTTAAAGCGAGTATTAAATTTCACTAGCAGGGTACCCGCGCGTTGCGGCGGCAGGTACCCTGAAATAAAATTTTCCGGTGAATCATGTATTTTAGTTTATTATATATTTTTTGACAATAAATATACGATGATTAAGAATTTTGCTTAGCCCGTGCCCGTTCGGGCTCGAGCCCGCTTGATCCATTCTCGTTCGAGCTCGACCCCATTTGGCCCGTGCTCGTTCGGGCTCGACCCCGGTTGGACTGTACCCGTTCGGGCTTGAATATTTGTATAATGTGCTTTTTATTTGTATTAGTGACATTTAATGCATGAATTATGTTTAAGTTGGTTGTACAATATGTTTGATAATTTGTATTTCTTGTGTAAAGGGTATTTTAATGACTGCATTAGTTGTATTTATTGACCAATTAATTAATTGACTACATTAAATATCTTGAGCACATTAATAGTGCTTTGTATTTTGTGCATTAAGCTTTAAGACTTGAAAGTCTTAAAATTAAGATTGATGAGAAAGGTGATTAATAGTGCATTGTGTATTGTACAATAGGCTTTATATTTTGTAAGTCTTAATTTTAAGACCATAAAAAAAGAGATTCATTCCTCTATTATAAGTCATATAAATTATCCCCATTAAGCTAATCTAACTCTTTAAGACATTGCCCACTAAACCAAGCGTTGGTGTTTTGTCCACGTTGTTATAAGTTTCTTTCTATTAAAAAACTAAAATAAATATACTAACACTTTTTTAAATATGTAATTAAAGGTTTAAGTTACAAAATCAACATCATTAAACAGTAATAAATCATGAATTAATTCCAAATGCATTAAAAGTTTGATGAAGACACAAGCTATACGTGTACCTCTCATGATCACAATAATTTAATAATCACCGAACTTAGATGTGTTTATAGTTTAAGCACATGTTTCTTAATCATCTATCTCAACATTTTGATCGGTTAATCTATAGGGTCTGAGCTGATCGTCACACAAACGCAAATGGTAAAAACCTTTTTTTTAGAAAGGTTTGTGTCACCGGGTGTCAGCTTCATAGTTGTTTACAACTAGCGGAAACTTAAGTTAAGACATCTCACATTTTAGTGATACGTAGCTTTTTTATACATAAGTTAGGATCAAATGAGTAATTAAAATGAGATGGAGGGGAAGTCATCACAAACACACATTTCATATGCACTTACAAAAATTAATGTTTTTCTTTAAATTGTTCATTTTTATTTGAAATATGTAACTAAAATTACTTTTCACAGTTTTTATTTTAATTACTTTTTTCACCGGATCCATTCTCATATACACAGCTAGCTAGCTACATTTTATATTTTTCATCATCTTGTATTTTTTCTTCAAATAATCTGTGTAGGTCAAAACTAAAGAAAAAACATCTAAACAAGACAATACATTATGTAGATTGGCGGAAATATCTTGATCTCGGATGTCTTTTGGCACCCGTCATTGTCTACTTCACAAAAAATAGCTCCGACAACTCTCTTGACCCAGAGAATACATGATTAGTTTAAAACAATGAATAGACACTTGTAGGCATCAAATGTTCGCTGTTCACCCCAATTGATACAAACCATGCAAACTCTATCAAGGTTGTTATTGTTTGTCTAATGATGGATCGCTAGGTCGTTTTCATCAACGAAGAGTTTATATCTAGTTGTTATAGTCGATAAGGTTTTGGTTTATGGTTGATATCATGTCATTATAATCTCGAATTTTCAAAGATGGACATTAGTCACATTACACACGTGTGCGGATAACAAATTAACACCGTAAATTTAACCAGCTAAACGTAATATAAAATGTACTTAGAAACAAAACAAATAATCAACATGATTACATGAGTAAATGACTATCGCAAAATATTTATGTTTCTTTGTTTAAACCAATGTTTTAAAAACCAGCTTTCTAATTGACCCGGTCAAGTCATCGGGTCGCGGTTCAACCGGGTTTTTCGCTCAAAACCGCATTCCGATCACCCGACTGGTTCATGGTTCAACCGACCGGGTCAACCCGGATTTTAAAACACTGGTCTAAACAAGTAAAAAAACATGTAGAAGTTATATTTATTAGAGTAAATTGCAAAAATTGTCTTTGTGGTTTGGCTAAATTGCATGTTCAATCTTTATTTTTTTGAAAGTGCACTCATCGTTTTTGTAAGGAACTTACCAAGTGCGCATTTGGTCTCTGGCTAAAGTTAAATTACTAAAATACTTTCTTCGTCTTCCTTTTCACTTTGGTCCATGTGAAGGTAATTTGGTCATTTAATTTTGGTCAGGAACTAATAGCGCACTTTTAAATTTTAAGTTTTTCACAGAGACGTACAGTGCACTTTCAAAATGATAAAGATTGAACCTGTAATTTGACCAAACTATAAGGATGATTTTTGCAATTTACTCTATGTATTAAGTTAAAAGAAAAAAGTTAAGAATTTGATCATGGACATGACTATGACTGAGTTATGATCGAGTGGGTGGGAAATAAAATGAAAAGTTAAAAGCCAGAAGAAGCAAATGACAAGTTGAGAACTCAAATACGTAAAGAAATAGAATCTAGAAATAGTTGTGATTGAAAACACACAATTCCTTTTATGTTTTCCCCATTTAAAGTATAGTACGTTTACTTAGAATTTATGCAAATTTATAGACTAAAAACCAAAATTCGATAAATACGAATATGATGACTCATATGCGTGTCTAATGGGTTTCTTTACTTTCTAGTCTAGTACTTTAGTCTAGCAATTATTGGGTTGTTTTATTTTCTATATTTTTCCTCTAATTAAATGTTGTAAAATGGTTTATGGTTTTGTTACATTTGGCATGCATGCTCTTGAGATTCATATACAAGAGAAAATAAAAGAAAATTAAAGAAACCGAAAAAGATCGTGTTCTCAAGATATTTTATGAGGAAGAAAAGAAAAGAATCGGAAAGAAGAAGAAGAAGGAAGATGCATATTTTTTCTAGTATAAATTGTTTTTTCCCAATTTTGAAAAAAAGATGAAGAAAGAGAAGTGATTTTATTCCTTTCTTTTCTCTCTTATCACTTCTTTTCTTCTCTTTTATAGTTTTATAAACACCACTCGAAAACAAAGCATAAGTACGATGCATGTTGTAAAAATCTATACCGAAATAATGATGTGCATTAGAAACTTATTTTACAAGATATACGAAACTATATATAGATAACTCGATAGTCAATGTTGAGTGAACCTGTAAAATAAATATGTGATTCATTGTCCGATACGGTTCGATACAAGATATATGAAATCGAATGGTTACAAAATTTAAACAAGTAATTAACAAACCTTTACTTAAATTAAAATTCTAGCCATAGGTGGTTAACTAGCTAGAACTAATTTACAACAACAACTAAACCGGCATACTTAAGGCAACGGATGTTTTTACAAGAGGTTTAACGTGTAAAACTTACTAGATACTCCGTATATATTTGGAAGTGGCTAAAGAAAAGTCGAAATGACCACGATCATACTTTCTGTTAATTTGTGTACATTTAAGTTAAAAATCATCTAAATTTGAATAGCAAAATTTTAGGCTACGCACAGTAGTGATCTTAAGCGACTCTCATTTTTTCTGTCCCATCAGCTTTCTTTCTCATGCAACCTACAACCGACCTTTTAAACACAGTAAAATGCAATTTACATTACAAAAAACATACCCCAAAAATACATTTTAAATAATTAAAACATACATACAAACAAGCACAAGACCTCAATCGAAGTAATGACCTTAGTCTCCAAAATAGCACCTGCCGACCCACACCGACCTTCATGATGCCGTGGACGACCCTCGTGACGACCCACAACGAGCACTCAAAAATATAGGCGCGTGGTAAGTAACTAAACAAACATCATTTCGTCCCCTGTTCTTGTGGATCCGTACTATTCAAAGGTTGACGTTGATTATTTAATATTATCGTTTACCTATTCAAACCTTTCACTAGAAGCAACATTTAAAAATTCATTTAATTCAAAACGGCAAAAAAGTACTAGATAAAAAGGTATCTGATATAACGTTTTTGTATAACGTTTGAGCTTTACTTTGCCGGTCAATACTGGCATACAGGTTAAAAGATGATACTAACTTTTAGGCTGGACGCATTCGTTTAGTTTAGATCGGTTGGCCAACAAAAAAAACACTCCACAACCGATGTTAAGATCGGTTGAGACGATTGTGGACTACGGTTGTGACATCGGTCGAGGACCACATTTTCGGCATATCGAGTGAAAACTCGCTCGAGGTGTAAGGCTTCCAAATCACACACAAGTATTAAAATTTGACCGTTTGGTCTTAAACTAAAAAAAAAAAAAAAAATTCAAACCAAATTTACCACTCTATAAATACCAACTTAACCTCAAACACATTTCTTAACAAACAATTTCAAACACAATTCAACCTCAAAATACTTCTCAACACAAGATTTAATATGGCTTGCCGTCTTCTCCATTCTGTTGAAGATATGCAAGTGTACGTTCAAAATCAATGCAATAACGACGATGAGGCTCGAAAAAACGCTATTTCGTAGTGTAATGTTTTTTTTTTTTTTCGTAATGTAATGTTTTTTTTAATTTGAATGAAATTTAAATTTAATGTCAAAAATGTTTGAATTAAAAAAAAAAAAAAAAAAAATCCTTGGGTCGTCGACTGGGGCATCCGGGTTGTCCCAGGTCGCTGGAGAAAGAAAGCTGACGTGGCGCAGGTTGTCCTAGGTCGTCCCAGGTCGCGACTGGGACCAGCCTTATGTAAACGTTTACTTATCAAGCACCAAATGCTTTAGCGACAAATCACCTAATCTTTTCACAAAAGCTATAGTTGTGAAACCTTATTAGTTACATATTCGGGGGTGACAAAAGAAAAAGTCGGACATGATCACAAAAATACCACGTACACCTCAATTAGAGACTCGTTCTTTTCAAATAACTAAAAGAATAAAAACTTACCCATTTTTTTCTTTTTTTAAACGGCAAAAGATTATATAAATATATATTTATTTTTAGAAAGGCAACATGACATTAAAAACTTCAGAAATAAACATAATACAAAACAAGGCGCCTCACATCAATTAAATAAGATAATTAAAAGAGAGTGGAACCCAAAAGAAATAAACGAACATACAAATATAGCTTACGAAATAACACTAAAATCTAACCACTGTCGCAAGAAAAGATTATATAAATATATAAAAACTAGTAAGGAGCAAGATATTGCAAAGGAGTTTTAAGCCAAGTAGACCAACTAATAATCTTACGACCTCTATGTTAAAGTCAAGAAAAAAAGTACAAACGAATATTATAAAAAATGTCGCATTTCCTCGTAGATTGAGAAGAAGTGATAAGGAAAGGGAAGAAAAGAAAGATGGTCACTCCTTTTAGGAACATGGCTCGTTGCATCCCCCCCCCCCCCCCCCCCCCCCTCTTTCTTTTTCCCGCTATGCCACTAGATCCATAATGACCTTGTTAGCGAGAAACCGCATAAAAGAATGCCGTTTATCAATATTGAACGTGACACTATTTCGGTAACACCATATCCACCACAAAGAAGAAGCAATGATGATGAACATACGTTGAGTCTTCTCTTTAGACATGGGCCGTGAGTTAAGCCAATCAATCCAGTGATCATTCGAAGAAAAAGAAGGAATAAAGTTACCACACCAAACACGAACAAAAGCAATATCACACTCGAAAAAAATATGGAGTTTAGACTCCACATTGCCATTACAAGACGAGCATGATATCTCCGGAATTTCGATGCCACGGGACGATAGATTAAGCTGGCGAGGAAGCTTATCTAACTTCAACCTCCACATGAATATGTTTGCTTGTCCAATCACAAAATACAATTCCTAGAATGTTTGAAAGAGATTGGTTATCATAAACACTCTAAATAAAAGTCTTATGGATCGAATAGTGTAAGAACTAGAGAGACAAAGTACAAGTTGGGAACTTTAGAGAGAGAAAGTGAAATCATATAAATGAAAGCTTCAACCCTCTACCTTGGAGGGTAGAGGGTATTTATAGTGTCTTACAAAACGCCCTCTGTCGGGCTGTGGCTCGGGTGTACAGTGGGTAAAGACCCGTCCGTCCTCCACGGTGTTACTTTACTAACTACTAAACATTTAAGACAATGAACTTTCTAATGCTAACAAATACTCGGGGTGACCGAGTCTTTAACTTGGATTTACTAAATCCGAACAATCTCCCCCTAAGGGAGGTCACCCCATAAAATACATTCTGAATTCTAGCATTCTACTACATGTCTTTGTCCTTCAAGCTCATAGTCTTCGATTCTTCAAAGTCCGCATTCTTTGTACTTCAAGTGGTGATCTTTGAACGTTCCTTGACTTGGTGATCTTTGAGCTTTCTTTGAGATCATTAGCCAAAGTAAATCTCTGAGTCATCCTTCGTTGTATTGCCTCCATGTGATGTTATGACTTTTGGATCAACATGCTCACAATTTTCTGGATCATTGATAACGCTACACGCGTCGTTCGGGGTCAAAGGAACTTCCTTTTCATCGAGCAAGTTTTTCAACACCCTAGGCAGTGAACCTAATCGTTGTAGTGTAGTATTAGGGTAAGCCACGGGTATTGATATCGTTCTCTAGGGGAATAGGAATGCTAGTGAGAAGTTACTACGCTAAGGTTGGGGTTGAGGAAGATTGTTTTTGTATTTTTTTATATTTTTATGAAATGGAAAGGTACGAATCTCGGGGTTTGAATTTGGGGGGTTGGTATTGCTACCGATTACTCTACTTATCTAATTATCTAATCTAAGGTGTATGTAGTCTATGTCTAATTATTGTGTGCTCGTATGATAGTTTAAAGATGTGTTTACTTAGGTTTTACTACTCCTTAATTATCTCCTATTGGTGGTTGAACTGTCACGTCCTTATTCCTAGTTGCGTTGTGTGGCTAAGGTTGTAGGGTATGCGTTTCTCCCTAACTCTTTGAACTTACCAAAGGGTCTCGTCTACAAAACCCACTAGGGATAATAAACTCTTACTCTAAGGCACTCTTTGGATGGTTTAGCTTACAACTACTCAAGGAGTCATATTCTAAGGTTCACAAAGATTTAATCAAGCATTAAGTACACAACGAATGACCCATCGCATTACTAGATCATTAATCAACTAAGATAAGAGACAACCAATCAATATTCAATAATTAAGTTTCATATTCCCTAAGCAAACACACAAGTAAATTAGCCGGACATGGAAAACATGCAAGCATACACACAAATAATCAAAGACATAATTGTATTAATGAAGTAAAACACTTATCTTGGTGTAAGATAGGGTTTGGAACCCTAAAATACTGTACAAGACAGCCTTAGTTCGGTTTAGGTTTTTACTCCAAAAGACTACACACTAAATACTGAAAAATTCGGATTCTATATATAATATTACATATGCGACGGCGTCACCTTATATTTTGTGACGCCGTCGTGTCGCCGTCATTAGGGTTTCGTCTTGGCCACGTTAGACTTGTGACGACGTCACCTTATGCTTGTGACGCCGTCCACTTCAGCTTCTGACGCCGTCTGGATTACATCTAGGCCGTCTGAGTTGCGACGGCCTACTCTTTTATAACTTGACGTCGTCACTTGAAAATGGGAGTGTTGGCTTCTGTCCCGTCACAAAGATCCTCCGACGGCGTCACAATTAACACCTGACGCCGTCACCTTATGTTTTCAGCAGCTTTGAGTGTCTCGATTCTGACTCTGGCCATTTTCTTCGTATAATCGCGCCTTTTCGTCCAAATAAGTGCCATTCCAGCATTTTGCCTTCAAGATACCTAAAAAGTGAAAAGGAACGATATTAAGCAATAACAGATACAAAAGTGATCAAATAAGGGCTTAAACGACCCCTCAAAAAGGTACCTTTTAAAACCTTATCAAATATCCCTACACTTGGTATTTGCTTGTCCTCAAGCAAATGTGCTTTTAGCCAATTAATTTATAAGTTAGGGGTCATAAAGCATTAATTCAAAACGGTCCACAACACATATAAGCCCCGCAAAAGTCATAACAAGCATGGAAATTACATACTAGCACCTCACATGGGGTGTTTGGATACTCACATCTCTCTCGGGTGTATATATGAAATATAACAAATAGGAAATGGAAGATAAACACTCATTAACCGGTCCTAGTACATAGATTACCATAAGCTTGAGAATAGATCAAACCTCCATCGCTTTGGCGTAAGCACCTAGGAAAGACTATCAAAGAGGTCTTTAAAGGGTTGTAATGTTAGGCTTACGGTAGGGAAATAAGGGTTTGGTGGGATAGGCTATTTAGTGGTGGCAAGTCAAAAATCTCTATGTTAACTGCATATGAAGAATGGCGTTGCTAAGCCAAGACTCGACACTCTAAACTCTACATAAAATAAATAAACATAAATTTAAAGATAGATGTAGGATGGTAGCCCGTTTTTTTTTTTTTTTTTTTTTTTTTTTTTTTTTACTCTATTTTTTTTCTTTTCTCTTTTTTCTATTTTTTTTT